>JAKDEW010001310.1:0-10000 GCA_021963965.1 Artemisiospiza belli
CATTCCCCATTCCCCCATCCCCATTCCCCCATTCCCCATTCCCCCCATTCCCCATCCCCATCCCCATTCCCCCATTCCCCATTCCCCCATTCCCCATCTCCCCATTCCCCATTCCCCATTCCCCATTCCCCCATTCCCCCATCCCCCATTCCCCATTCCCCATTCCCCATTCCCCCATCCCCATTCCCCATTCCCCATCCCCATTCCCCATCCCCATTCCCCATTCCCATTCCCCATTCCCCATTCCCTCCCATTCCCCCATCCCCATCCCCATTCCCCATCCCCATCCCCATTCCCCTTTCCCAATCCCATCCCCATTCCCCATTCCCCATTCCCCATTCCCCATTCCCCATTCCCCATTCCCATTCCCCATTCCCCATTCCCCCATCCCCATTCCCCATTCCCCATCCCCATTCCCCATTCCCCATTCCCCATTCCCATTCCCCCATTCCCCATCCCCATTCCCCATTCCCATTCCCCCAATCCCATCCCCATCCCCATTCCCCCATCCCCATCCCCATTCCCCATCCCCATTCCCCCATTCCCCTTTCCCAATCCCATCCCCATTCCCCATCCCCATTCCCCATTCCCCCATTCCCACTCCCATCCCGGTTCCCATCCCCGTCCCTGTTCCCATTCCCATTCCCCCACCCCAAACCCTCCATTCCCCTATCCCGGTTGCCATTCCCATTCCCCATCCCGTTCCCGTTCCCCGCACGCCTGGCCGCGCTGCCCGGGGCTGTCAGAGCCGCCCCCGCCCCGGCTCCCCCCCGCGCCGCCGCCGCCGCCGCTCATCGGCTCCGTGTTGCGGCGCGGGTCGCGCTCCGGTCAGCCCTGCCTGATCCGGGCCCCCGCTCCCCCCCGGAGCGCCGCTCCCCGCCGGCTGCCGTCAGCTCCGCTCAGCCTCCCGCGCTCCCCGAACCGTGAATGCACCGCGGCCGGGGACCGGGCCCGCCGCCGCTCCTCCCGCTGCTGCTGCTGCTGCTCCCCGGCACCGGCACCGGGACCGGGTCCGTTTCTGCTGCTGCTCCCCGGGACCGGCCCTGCCCCCGGACCGGCCCCGTTCCTGCTGCTGCGGCTGCTGCTCCCCGGGACCGGCTCTGCCCTCCCTGGCACCGGTTCTGCTGTTCCCCGGGACCAGCTCTACCCTCTCCCTCCCCCGAACCAGCCACTCTGTTCCTCGGGACCGGCCCCGCTCCTGCTGCTCCCCGGGACCGGCCCCACTGCTCCCCGGGACCGGCCCCGCTCCTGCTGCTCCCCGGGACCGGCTCTGCCTCCCGGTACCGGCCCCCGCTGCTGCTGCTCCCCCGGCACCAGCGCTGCTGCTGCTCCCCCGGGACCGGCTCTGCTTCCCGGGACCGGCCCCGCTCCTGCTGCTTCCCGGGACCCGGCCCCTCTCCTCCCCGGGACCGGCTCTGCCTCCCGGGACCGGCCCAGCTGCTGCCCGGGACCGGCTCCACCTTCCCCAAACCAACCCCTCTGTTCTCGGGGACCGGCCCCGCTGCTCCCCGGGACCGATTCTGCTGCTCCCGGGAGCGGCTCTGCCTCCCCATGACCGGCTCTACCTCCCGCGAACCAGGGGGACCGGCCCCCGCTGCTGCAGCTCCCCCCGGACCGGTTCTGTCTCCCGGGACCGGCCCCTACTGTTCCCCGGGACCGGCTCTACCGCCCCCGAACCAGCCCCGCTGCTCCCCGGGACCGGCCCCCGCTGCTGCTGCTCCCCGGGACCAGCTTTGTCTCCGGGACCGGCCCAGATGCTCCCTTGAACCAGCCCCGCTGCTCCCCGGGACCGGTTCTGTCTCCCGGGACCGGCCCCCGCTGCTGCCCCGGGACGGGCGGGGGAGCAATTGGGAAAAGGGGGGGAGCGATGGGGAAAAGGGGGAGATCCATGGGAAAAAGGTGGGGGAGATGAATCTGGAAAAGGTGGGGAGAACTCGGGAATGATCGAGGGATCAATGAGGAAAGGTGGGAAGATCAATCAAGAAAAGAGGGGGGGGATCAATCAGGAAAAGGGGGAGCAATCGGGAATGATGGGGGTTCAATCAGGAAA
The DNA here is from genome assembly GCA_021963965.1 of Artemisiospiza belli. Lineage (NCBI taxonomy): Eukaryota > Metazoa > Chordata > Aves > Passeriformes > Passerellidae > Artemisiospiza > Artemisiospiza belli. Next base: position 2,051 of record JAKDEW010001310.1, read on the forward strand.
GGTGGGGGGATCAATCAGGAAAGGTGGGGGATCAATCAGGAAAGGTGGGGGGGATCAATCAGGAAAGGTGGGGGGATCAATCGGGAAAAGAGCGGGGAGATGAATCTGGAAAAGGTGGGGAGAACTCAGGAACGATCGAGGGATCAATGAGGAAAGGGGGGGAAGATCAATTGGGAAAAGAGGGGGGAGATGAATCGGGAAAAGGGGGGAGCAATCGGAAATGATGGGGGTTCAATCAGGAAAGGTGGGGGGATCAATCAGGAAAGGTGGGGGATCAATCAGGAAAGGTGGGGGGATCAATCGGGAAAGGTGGGGGATCAATCAGGAAAGGTGGGGGGATCAATCAGGAAAGGTGGGGGATCAATCAGGAAAGGTGGGGGATCAATCAGGAAAGGTGGGAAGATCAGTCAGGAAAAGAGGGGGGGAGATCAATCAGGAAAAGGGGGGAGCAATCGGGAATGATGGGGGAGCAGTCAGGAAAGGTGGGGGGGATCAATCAGGAAAGGTGGGGGATCAATCAGGAAAGGTGGGGGGATCAATCAGGAAAGGTGGGAAGATCAATCGGGAAAAGAGTGGGGAGATGAATCTGGAAAAGGTGGGGAGAACTCAGGAATGATCGAGGGATCAATGAGGAAAGGTGGGAAGATCAATCGGGAAAAGAGGGGGGGAGATGAATCTGGAAAAGGGGGAGCAATCGGGAATGATGGGGGTTCAATCAGGAAAGGGGGGGGGATCAATCAGGAAAGGTGGGGGAATCAATCAGGAAAGTTGGGGGGATCAGTCGGGAAAAGAGGGGGGAGATGAATCTGGAAAAGGGGGGAGCAATCGGGAATGATGGGGGTTCAATCAGGAAAGGGGGGGGGATCAATCAGGAAAGGTGGGGGAATCAATCAGGAAAGTTGGGGGGATCAGTCGGGAAAAGAGGGGGGAGATCAATCAGGAAAAGGGGGAGCAATGGGGAATGATGGGGGAGCAGTCAGGAAAGGTGGGGGGATCAGTCAGGAAAGGGGGGGGATCAATCGGGAAAAGAGCGGGGGAGATCAATCAGGAAAAGGGGGGAGCAATCGGGAATGATGGGGGAGCAGTCAGGAAAGGTGGGAAGATCAATAAGGAAAAGGGGGGGATCAATCGGGAAAAGAGGAGATGATCAGGGAGGATGGGGGGGATCGATCGGGAAGGATTGGGAAAAGGGAGGGATCAATCAGGAAAATCAATCAGGAAAAGGCAGGGGAGCAATTGGGGATGATGGGGATCAGTTGGGAAAAGTGGATCAATCAGGAAGGGTGAGGGGATCGGTCAGGAAAAGGTGGGATCAATCAAGAAAGGTGGGAAAATCAATCGGGAAAAGAGGGGGAGCAGTCAGGAAAGGTCGGGGGATCAATCAGGAAAGGTGGGAAAATCAATCAGGAAAAGGTGGGGGAGCAATCGGGAATGACGGGGATCAATTGGGAAAAGGGGGGGGCAATCAAGGAGGATTGGGGGGATCAATAAGGGAACAATGGGGGGATCAATCAGGACAGGTGGGAAAATCAATCGGGAAAAGGTGGGGGAGCAATCGGGAAATGGGGATCAGTCAAGAAGGGGGAGGATCAATCAGGAAACGGGGTTCAATCAGAAAAGATGAGGGGATCAGTCAGGAAGGGGAGAATCAATCAGGAATGGGGTGGGATCAATCAGGAATGATGGAGATCAATCAGGAAAGGTGGGAAAATCAATCAGGAAAGGGGGGGAGCAATTGGGAAAAGGGGGAGCTATTGGGAAAGGTCAGGGCACCAATCAGGATGGGGGGGATCGATCAGGATGGGGGGATCGATCAGGATGGGGGGTATGGATCAGGATGGGGGGGATCAATCAGGATGGGGAGATCGATCAGGAAAGGTGGGGGGATCAATCAGGATGGGGGGGGATCGATCAGGATGGGGGGGTATGGATCAGGATGGGGAGATCGATCAGGAAAGGTGGGGGGATCAATCAGGATGGGGAGATCGATCAGGATGGGGAGATCGATCAGGAAAGGTGGGGGGATCAATCAGGAAAAGGGGGGCGATCAGGAAGGATTGGGGTTTGATCAGGAAGGATTTGGGATCGATCAGGAAGGATTGGGGTTTGATCAGGAAGGATTTGGGATCGATCAGGATGGGGGGAATCGATCAGGGATCAGGAAGGATTTGGGATCGATCAGGAAGGATTGGGGTTTGATCAGGAAGGATTTGGGATCGATCAGGAAGGATTGGGGAATCGATCAGGGATCAGGAAGGATTTGGGATCGATCAGGAAGGATTGTAGAATCGATCAGGGATCAGGAAGGATTTGGGATCGATCAGGAAGGATTGGGGAATCGATCAGGGATCAGGAAGGATTTGGGATCGATCAGGAAGGATTGGGGGGCTCCCACTGCCCGCACCCCCGGGGGACCCCCGGGATGGGGGCCCGGTGTCCCCACAGACCCCAAACGGCCGAGGGGACACGGGGTGGCCGCATCTCCTCCGGGAAGGGGTTTGGGGGCACCCCTGGATCTGCTCCGGCCCCTGCACCCCCCGCGTGTCCCCAGAATGGTTTTGGGGTGACAAAGGGTGGTGGGAGCGGATCCCCAATGTGGGATGGTGCTGTGGATTTGGGGTCTGGAAAAGGGCCCGGGGTTACCCCTGGATTTGGGGTCTGGGAAAATCTGGGGTTACCCCTGGATTTGGGGTCTGGAAAAGGGGGCCGGGGTTACCCCGGATTTGGGGTCTGGAAAAGGGGGCCGGGGTTATCCCTGGATTTGGAGTCTGGAAAAGGGCCCGGGGTTACCCCTGGATTTGGGGTCTGGAAAAGGGGGCCGGGGTTATCCCTGGATTTGGGGTCTGGAAAAGGGCCCGGGGTTACCCCTGGATTTGGGGTCTGGGAAAATCTGGGGTTACCCCTGGATTTGGGGTCTGGGAAAATCCGGGGTTACCCCTGGATTTGGGGTCTGGAAAAAGGCCTGGGGTTACCCCTGGATTTGGGGTCTGGGAAAATCCGGGGTTACCCCTGGATTTGGGGTCTGGGAAAATCCGTGCTTACCCCTGGATCTGGGGTGCCCCCATCCCCTGCTCCATCTCCCCCCCTGTCCCCATCCCTCGTGGGGTGCCCAGGACACCCCGCTTGTCCCCAGGGGGGATTCAGGGGTCCCATTTCCCCTCGGGTGGGATTCTGGGGACCCCATCTCTCCTCAGTCCACGTTCGGGGTTCCATTCACCCTCAGCCAGGATTTGGGGGTCCTGGGGGGGAGTCAGGGGTCCCATCTTCCCTCAGAGGAGATTTGGGGGTCCTGTGTCCTCCTGACCATGGTTTTGGGGTCCCCTGTCCCCTCAGATTGGTTTTGGGGTCCCCTGTACCCTCAGTCGGGTTTTGGGGTCCCCTGTACCCTCAGTCGGGTTTTGGGGTCCTCTCTGCCCTCGGTGCTCCTGCTGGGGCTCCTTCCCAGCTCCTGGGGAGCACTGGGAGACTCCCAGTCCATCCCAGTCCATCCCAGTCCATTCCAGTCCCTCCCAGTCCGTCCCAGTCCATCCCAGTCCATCCCAGTCCATCCCAGTCCCTCCCAGTTCATCCCAGTCCATCCCAGTCCGTCCCAGTCCGTCCCAGTCTGTCCCAGTCCATCCCAGTCCATCCCAGTCCATCCCAGTCCGTCCCAGTCTGTCCCAGTTCATCCCAGTCCGTCCCAGTCCGTCCCAGTCCATCCAGTCCGTCCCAGTTCATCCCAGTCCATCCCAGTCCATCCCTGTCCATGCCAGTCCATCCCAGTCTGTCCCAGTCCATCCCAGTTCATCCCAGTCTGTCCCAGTCCATCCCAGTTCATCCCAGTCGTCCCAGTCCATCCCAGTCCGTCCCAGTCCGTCCCAGTCCGTCCCAGTCCATCCCAGTCCATCCCAGTCCATCCCAGTCCGTCCCAGTCCGTCCCAGTCCATCCCAGTCCATCCCAGTCCGTCCCAGTCCATCCCAGTCCATCCCAGTCCATCCCAGTCCATCCCAGTCTGTCCCAGTCCATCCCAGTCCATCCCTGTCCATTCCAGTCCATCCCAGTCCATCCCAGTCCGTCCCAGTCTGTCCCAGTCCATCCCAGTCCATCCCTGTCCATTCCAGTCCATCCCAGTCTGTCCCAGTCCATCCCAGTCTGTCCCAGTCCGTCCCAGTCCGTCCCAGTCCATCCCAGTGCAACCCCGCCACCCCCCGCCTGTCCCTGCCACCAACCCGGGTGACACTGAGGTGGTGCCACCAGCCTGGGTGACGCCGTGGCAGCGCCACCAGCCCAGTGACACAATGGCAGTGCCACCAGCCCGGGTCACACAATGGCAGCGCCACCAGCCCGGGTCACACCGTGGCAGCGCCACCAGCCCGGGTGACACCGTGGCAGCGCCACCAGCCCGGGTGACACCGTGGCAGCGCCACCAACCCGGGTCACACAATGGCAGTGCCACCAGCCCGGGTGACACCGTGGCAGCGCCACCAGCCCGGGTGACACCGAGGCAGTGCCACCAGCCCGGGTGACACAATGGCAGTGCCACCAGCCCGGGTGACACCGTGGCAGTGCCACCAGCCCGGGTGACACCGTGGCAGTGCCACCAACCCGGGTGACACAATGGCAGTGCCACCAGCCCGGCTGGCGCCAGGGCGGTGCCACCCGCGCGTCCCCAAGTCCCTCCCCAGAGCCCTTTATCTCATTTTCAGCGCCGGCCCCGAAGTAGGTCAGGCGTGCGACACCGCGGCCGCCGCACGGGTGACGCCAGGGGACAATCCCGGCCGTGCCACCTCCCCTGTGCCCCCCTCCCGCGGCACGGGCGGGGCGGTGACAACGCCGCGCGTCCCGTTCTGCGCGTGGAATGGGGAAACTGAGGCACGGGCAGGGCGGAGCTGCCCCGGGGGGATTCCCGCCCCCTGCCCCGCTCATTAAGGACATCAATTAGCGATGGAGCGATCGGCTTTAACGAGCGGCGCCCCGGCTGCTGCCTCTGCCCCACCGGAGCCCCACGGGTGGTGACAGGGACCCCTCGGGGCTGGCCCTGGCCCTGCTCTTGTCCCTGTGCCTGTCCCTGGCCCTGCTCTTGTCCCTGGCCCTGGCCCTGCTCTTGTCCCTGTCCCTGTCCCTGGCCCTGGCCCTGGCCCTGCTCTTGTCCCTGTCCCTGGCCCTGGCCCTGCTCTTGTCCCTGTCCCTGTCCCTGTCCCTGTCCCTGTCCCTGTCCCTGGCCCTGCTCTTGTCCCTGTCCCTGGCCCTGGCCCTGCTCTTGTCCCTGTCCCCCTGGACACGTCCATAGCCCCTTCCCCACCCCCACTGCTGGTTCTATCCCTGTCCCTGTCCCTGTTCCTGTCCCCATCCCTGTCCCTCTCCATCAATCTCCCTGTTCCCACCCTCATCCCTAACCCTGCCCCATTCCCATCTCCATCCCTGTCCCCCATCCCCATTCCCTGTCCCTGTCCCCATCCCCATTCCCTGTCCCTACTCCCTGTCCCCATCCCTGTCTCCATCCCCATTCCCACTCCTTGTCCCCATTCCCATCCCCATTCCCATTCCCTGTCCCCATTCCCTGTCCCTACTCCGTGTTCCTACTCCCTGTCCCCATTCCCTGTCCCTGTCCCCCATCCCCATTCCCTGTCCCCATTCCCATCCCCATTCCCTGTCCCTGTCCCCCATCCCCATTCCCATTCCCTGTCCCCATTCCCTGTCCCTACTCCGTGTTCCTACTCCCTGTCCCCATTCCCTGTCCCCATCCCCATTCCCTGTCCCTGTCCCCATCCCCATTCCCATTCCCTGTCCCCATTCCCTATCCCAGTCCCCATTCCCATTCCCTGTCCCCTTCCCCATTCCCAGTCCCCATTCCCTGTCCCCAGTCCCCATCCCCATTCCTTGTCCCTGTCCCCGTCCCCATTCTCTGTCCCCAGTCCCCATTCCCTGTCCCCAGTCCCCATCCCCATCCCCATCCCCATTCCCAGTCCCCATCCCTGTCCAGCACGGCGGCTCCATGGCTGGACACCGGTGACATTCCCGGTCAGAAAGGTCACAGCCACATCCCGGCGCTCGTCCCCAGCCCTCAGAGCCGAGGCTGCTCCGTGACAGCTCCTGGGAGAGGCCGGAGCCACCGGTGTCCCCAGTGCCACCGGTGTCCCCAGTGCCACCACCCCAGCGCAACTCGGCCCCAACAGTGTCACCTCCCAGCCCCTTCCTGATCCCCTCGGGAATTCACCTCCTCTGGAATTCACCTCCTGTCCCCTCCACGGTGTCCAGCTGAAAGGTGGCAGAGCAGGAGCGCGAGTGTCACCGACATTGTCCCTGCCCGGATCCCTGGGATGGGGAGTGGGAGGGAGCGAGGGAGGGAGGGATGGAGAGATGGACGGAGGGATGGAGAGATGGACGGAGGGATGGAGGGATGGACGGAGGGAGGGATGGAGGGATGGACGGAGGGATGGAGAGATGGACAGAGGGATGGAGGGAGGGACGGAGGGATGGAGGGAGGGATGGAGAGATGGACAGAGGGATGGAGAGAGGGACGGAGGGATGGAGAGACGGACAGAGGGATGGAGAGACGGACGGAGGGATGGAGAGATGGACGGAGGGATGGAGAGATGGACGGAGGGATGGAGAGATGGACGGAGGGATGGAGGGATGGACGGAGGGAGGGATGGAGGGATGGACGGAGGGATGGAGAGATGGACGGAGGGATGGAGAGATGGACGGAGGGATGGAGAGATGGACGGAGGGAGGGATGGAGGGATGGACGGAGGGATGGAGAGATGGACAGAGGGATGGAGGGAGGGACGGAGGGATGGAGAGATGGACGGAGGGATGGAGAGATGGACAGAGGGATGGAGAGAGGGACGGAGGGATGGAGGGAGGGATGGAGAGATGGACAGAGGGATGGAGAGAGGGACGGAGGGATGGAGAGACGGACGGAGGGATGGAGAGAGGGACGGAGGGATGGAGGGAGGGACGGAAGGATGGAGAGATGGACGGAGGGATGGAGAGATGGACGGAGGGATGGAGAGATGGACAGAGGGATGGAGGGAGGGATGGAGGGATGGAGGGAGGGATGGAGGGATGGAGAGATGGACGGAGGGATGGAGGGAGGGATGGAGGGATGGAGGGATGGACAGAGGGATGGAGAGATGGACGGAGGGATGGAGAGATGGACAGAGGGATGGAGAGATGGACGGAGGGATGGAGGGAGGGATGGAGGGGTGGGGAGTTGGAAAATGGAGGAAGGGAGGGATGGAGCGACGGAGGGATGAAGGGACAAAGGGATGGAGGGATGAAGGAGCAAACGCTGGGATGGATGGAGGCACACAAGGAAGGAAGGAGGGATGACGGACAGACAGAAGGATGATGGATGGATGGATGGATGGATGGATGGATGGATGGATGGATGGATGGATGGATGGACGGACAATCAGACAAATGGACGGACTCTGGGAATGGGACAGAAAGCAGCACCCAGGGCACAGCTGGGATCTCCGGGAACACAGCGGGATTCCGGAGCCACAGGAAGGCGACCGGACACAGGGAAGGACACACGGACAGACCCCGCTTCCCTGCGTCCCAGCTCTCCCGGTTGATCCCTTATCCCGGTACTGGTGGCATGGATGGGACCCCGTGTGGTCTGTTTGGGATGGGGACGGGTGTGGGATCATCCACTTGGGATGGGAACGAGCACAGGATCATCCATTTGGGATAAAAATGGGCGTGGGATCATCCATTTGGGATGGGGACGGGCACAGGATCATCAATTTGGGATGAAAATGGGCGTGGGATCATCCATTTGGGATGGGAACGAGCACAGGATCATCCATTTGGGATGAAAATGGGTGTGGGATCATCCATTTGGGATGGAGACGGGCACAGGATCATCCATTTGGGATGAAAATGGGTGTGGGATCATCCACTTGGGATGGGAACGAGCACAGGATCATCCATTTGGGATGGGAACGAGCACAGGATCATCC
>JAKDEW010001310.1:15000-26708 GCA_021963965.1 Artemisiospiza belli
GCAGCGCCCCGTGTGGCGGGCGGGGTCCCGGTGCCATCGCGGGGTCCCCGTGGACAGGGCGGGGACACCGGGACCCGGAACAGGCGGGGGGCGGAGCCAACGGGGAGGCGTGGCCATTGACAGGGACGGCGCTGCTCTTTGCCCATATATGGAGATGGGCGTGTCCATGGGACGTGGCCGCGGATGGGCGTGGCCACTGCCCATAAATAGTCGTGGGCGTGTCCCTGAGTGTGGCCCCGCCCCCGGGCGTGCCCGGCAGCGGGGGGCGGGGCCAGTGGCGGCCGCGATGGCGTCGCTGTTCGGCGGCGTGGAGGGGTGAGGGGCGCGGCGCGGCCGGGGGGGGCTCCGGGGGCTCCTCCGCACCCCCAAACCCTGCCCGGACACCCCCAAACCGGCGGGACGGGGACCGATGGAGGGGGCTCCGCACCCCCAAACCCATCGCCCCGCCCGGGCATCCCCAAACCGGGGACCGATGGAGGAGGCTCTGGGGGTCCGCACCCCCAAACCCCGCTCGGGCACCCCCAAAACGGGGGGGGAGCGAGGGGAGGCAGCCGATGGAGGGGGGCTGGGATGGACCCCCCCCGGGTGGGGGTCAGCACCCCCCATTTCAGGGCCCCCCGAGTGACCCCTTGGGTGGGGGCTCAGCGGGGTCCCCCTGCTCGGTGGGATGGGGACAGGGACAGGGGACAGGGACAGGGACAGGGACAGGGGCGGTGCTGGCAGTGTCCCCCCCTCTCTCCGCAGCGGGGGCACCCACTCCAGGGTGGTGCTGGTGTCCGGGGATGGCCAAATCCTGGCCGAGACCGAGGGACCCTGCACCAACCACTGGGTGAGCCGGGGGACAGCCCTGTCCCCAGCCTGGGCTGGGACACGGGGACAGGGACGGGACACGGGGACAGGGGGTTTGGGACATGGGGACAGGGGACGGGACACAGAGATATGGGATATGGAGATGGGTTTGGGACATGGAGATGAGTTCCAGACATGGAGCAGGATGTGGGACACAGAGTGGGGTTTGGGACACGGGGAGGGGGTTTGGGACATGGAGATGTGGGACATGGAGCTGGGTTTGGGACACAGAGCAGGGTTTGGGACATGGAGTGGAGTTTGGGACATGGGGAGGGGTTTTGGGACATGGGGAGGGGGTTTGGGACATGGAGATATGGGATATGGAGCAGGGTTTGGGACATGGAGATGGGTTTGGGACACAGTGTGGGATGTGGGACACGGAGCTGGGTTTGGGACACAGACATGGGTTTGGGACAAAGAGTGGAATGTGGGACATGGAAATGGCTTTGGGACACAGACATGGGTTTGGGACACAGAGCTGAGTGTGGGACATGAGATATGGGATTTGGAGATGGCTTTGGGACATGGTGCTGGGTTTGGGACATGCAGTGGGATGTGGAGATACGGGATATGGAGATGGCTTTGGGACATGGAGAAGGGTTTGGGACACGGAGCTGGGTTTGGGACATGGAAATGGGTTTGAGACATGGAGTGGAGTTTGGGACACGGGGAGGGGGTTTAGGACACAGGGACAGGGGGTTTGGGACACAGAGATATGGAATGTGGAGCTGGGTTTGGGATATGGAGATGGGTTTGGGACACAGAGCAGGGTTTGGGACATGGAGTGGAGTTTGGGACACAGGCAGGGGGACACGGGGACAGGGGGTTTGGGACACAGAGATATGGAATGTGGAACTGGGTTTGGGACACGGAGTGGGATGTGGGACATGGAGTGGGGTTTGGGACACGGGGAGGGAGTTTTGGGACACAGAATGGGATTTGGGACATGGAGGTGGGTTTGGGACACGGAGATGTGGGATATGGAGATGGCTTTGGGGCACGGAGCTGGGTTTGGGACACGGAGCTGGGTGTGGGACACAGAGTGGGATTTGGGACATGGGGAGGGGGTTTGGGACATGGGGACGGGGGCTTTGGGAGATGGAGGAATGGGACATGGAGATGGGTTTGGGACACAGAGCTGGGTTTGGGACATGGAGCAGGGTTTGGGACACGGGAAGGAAATTTTGGGACACAGTGTGGGATGTGGGACACGGAGCTGGGTTTGGGACATGGAGATGGATTTGGGACAAAGAGTGGAATGTGGGACATGGAAATGGCTTTGGGACACAGACGTGGGTTTGGGACACGGAGCTGGGTGTGGGACATGAGATATGGGATTTGGAGATGGCTTTGGGACATGGTGCTGGGTTTGGGACATGCAGTGGGATGTGGAGATACGGGATATGGAGATGGCTTTGGGACATGGAGAAGGGTTTGGGACATGGAGCTGGGTTTGGGACATGGAAATGGGTTTGAGACATGGAGTGGGCTGTGGGACATGGGGAGGGGGTTTAGGACACAGGGACAGGGGGTTTGGGACACAGAGATATGGAATGTGGAGCTGGGTTTGGGACATGGAGGTGGGTTTGGGACACGGAGATGTGGGATATGGAGATGAGTTTGGGACACGGAGCTGGGTTTGGGATATGGAGATGAGTTTGGGACACGGGGACAGGGGGATGGGACACGGGGAGGGGGTTTGGGGACACGGGGACAGGGGCTTTGGGAAATGGAGGAATGGGACATGGAGATGGGTTTGGGACATGGAGATGGGTTTGGGATATGGAGATGGGTTTGGGATATGGAGGTGGGTTTGGGATATGGAGGTGGGTTTGGGACACGGAGCTGGGTGTGGGACACAGAGTGGGATTTGGGACATGGGGAGGGGGTTTGGGACACAAGGACAGGGGGATGGGACACGCAGAGGGGGTTTGGGACATGGAGATGGGTTTGGGACACAGAGCTGGGTTTGGGACATGGAGCAGGGTTTGGGACACGGGAAGGAAATTTTGGGACACAGTGTGGGATGTGGGACACGGAGCTGGGTTTGGGACATGGAGATGGATTTGGGACAAAGAGTGGAATGTGGGACATGGAAATGGCTTTGGGACACAGACGTGGGTTTGGGACACGGAGCTGGGTGTGGGACATGAGATATGGGATTTGGAGATGGCTTTGGGACATGGTGCTGGGTTTGGGACATGCAGTGGGATGTGGAGATACGGGATATGGAGATGGCTTTGGGACCTGGAGAAGGGTTTGGGACACGGAGCTGGGTTTGGGACATGGAGATGGGTTTGGGACATGGAGTGGGCTGTGGGACATGGAGATACTGGACGTGGAACAGGGTGTGGGACACGGAGTGTTGCTGCTTCTGGTTGTCCCCAAACTCACGGACACTTCGGTGGAACGCAGCCACTGCAGATGGTGCCACAGTGTCCCCATTCCCAAAAACCCTCATGGGACACCTGGGATGGCACCTTGGTGGCCTCAGGATGTCCCTGTGCCCAAAATCCCATGTGAGATCCCTGGGATGGCACTGGGGTAGCCTCAGTGTCCAAAACCCGCGTGGGACCCCTGGGATGGCACCGGGATGGCCTCAGAGTGTGCCCATACCCAAAAACCCGCATGGGATCCCCAGGGTGGCCTCAAGGTGCCCCAAACCCCATGTGGCACCCCCGGTGTGGCACCTTGGTGGCCTCAGGCTGTCCCCTGGCCGTGTCACAGCTCATCGGCTCCGAGAAGTGCCTGGAGAGGATCGAGCGCATGGTCACCGAGGCCAAGAGCAAGGCGGGCGCCGACCCCCAGGTGCCCCTGCGCTCCCTGGTGAGCCCCCGTGCTGTCCCCACGCCCCGTGCCACCCCCCGCGGTGCCACCAGGGGGGTGACATGGCCCTGGGTGCGGCAGGGGCTGTCCCTGAGCGGAGGGGACCAGCAGGACGCCATCGGGAAGCTGACGGAGGAGCTGCAGCGCCGCTTCCCCCACCTGAGCCAGAGCTACTTCATCACCACCGACGCCGTGGGGGCCATGGCCACGGCCACCGACCACGGTGCGCTTGGGCCCTGTCCCCATTGTTCCTGTCCCCAGTGTCCCTGTCACCCATTTGTGTCCGCCACCCATTTGTCCCTGTTCCGTTTGTCCCTGCTCCCCTTGTCCCTGCCCCCTTGTCCCAGTCCTTATTGTCCCTGTCCCCATCCCTGCCCACCTTGTCCCTGTCTTCATTGTCCCTGTCACCCATTTGTCCCTGCCCCTCCTGTCCCTGTCCCCCTTCCCATCCCTGTCCCCCTTGTCCCTGTCACCCGTTTGTCCCTGTTCTGTTTGGGTCTGTCTGCTTGTCCCTGTCCCCCTTGTCCCTGCCTCCCTTGTGCCTGTCCGCCTTGTCCCTGTCACCCATTTGTCCCTGTAACCCTTATTCCTGTCCCAATTGTCCCTGTCACCCATTTGCCGCTGTCCCCCTTCCCATTCCTGTCCCCATTTGTCCTTGTCCCCCTTTGTCCCTGTTCCCCTTGTCCCTGTCCCACTTCCCATCCCTGTCCCCCTGTCCTCTGGTGGCTGGGATGGCATTGGTGACATTGGGCACCGTGCCACCCCCGCGGGTGTCACCCCGCAGGTGGCATCGTGCTGATCTCGGGCACGGGCTCCAACTGCAAACTCATCAACCCCGACGGCTCCGAGACCGGCTGTGGCGGCTGGGGACACATGATGGGGGACGAGGGGTCTGGTGAGCGCGGGGGCACCGGGGAGGGGGGACCCCAATGCTGACCCCACTGCTGACCATCCATTGATCCATCCGTGGATCCATCCATCCATCCATCCATCATCCATCATCCATCCATCCATCCATCCATCCATCCATCCATCCATCATCCATCCATCCATCCATCATCCATCATCCATCCATCCATCATCCATCCATGGATCCATCCATCATCCATCCATCCATCCATCCATCCATCCATCATCCATCCATCCATCCATCATCCATCATCCATCCATCATCCATCCATCATCCATCCATCATCCATCCATCCATCCATCCATCCATCATCCATCCATCCATCATCCATCCATCCATCCATCCATCCATCCATCCATCCATCATCCATCCATCATCCATCCATCCATCCATCATCCATCCATCCATCCATCCATCCATCCATCCATCCATCCATCCATCCATCCATCCATCCATCCATCCATCCATCATCCATCCATCCATCCATCCATCCATCCATCATCCATCCATCCATCCATCCATCCATCCATCCATCCATCCATCCATCCATCCATCCATCCATCCATCCATCCATCCATCCATCCATCCATCCATCCATCCATCCATCCATCCATCCATCCATCCATCCATCCATCATCCATCCATCCATCCATCCATCCATCCATCATCCATCCATCCATCCATCCATCCATCCATCCATCCATCCATCCATCCATCCATCCATCCATCCATCCATCCATCCATCCATCCATCCATCCATCATCCATCCATCCATCCATCCATCCATCCATCCATCATCCATCCATCCATCCATCATCCATCCATCCATCCATCCATCCATCCATCCATCCATCCATCCATCCATCCATCCATCCATCCATCCATCCATCATCCATCCATCCATCCATCCATCATCCATCCATCCATCATCATCCATCATCCATCCATCATCCATCCATCCATCATCCATCATCCATCCATCCATCATCCATCCATCCATCCATCCATCCATCCATCATCCATCCATCCATCCATCATCCATCCATCATCATCCATCCATCATCCATCCATCCATCATCCATCCATCCATCCATCCATCCATCCATCCATCATCCATCCATCCATCCATCCATCCATCCATCATCCCATCCATCCATCATCCATCCATCCATCATCCATCCATCCATCCATCCATCCATCCATCCATCATCCATCCATCCATCCATCCATCCATCCATCCATCATCCATCATCCATCCATCCATCCATCCATCCATCCATCCATCCATCATCCATCCATCCATCCATCCATCCATCCATCATCCATCCATCCATCATCCATCCATCCATCCATCACCATCCATCCATCCATCCATCCATCATCCATCCATCCATCCATCCATCCATCCATCCATCCATCCATCCATCATCCATCCATCCATCATCCATCCATCCATCCATCCATCATCCATCCATCCATCATCCATCCATCATCCATCCATCATCCATCCATCCATCATCCATCCATCCATCCATCCATCCATCCATCCATCATCCATCCATCCATCATCCATCCATCCATCCATCATCCATCCATCCATCCATCCATCATCCATCCATCCATCATCCATCCATCATCATCCATCATCCATCAATCATCCATCCATCCATCATCCATCCATCATCCATCCATCCATCCATCCATCCATCATCCATCATCCATCCATCCATCCATCCATCATCCATCCATCCATCATCCATCCATCCATCCATCCATCATCCATCCATCATCCATCCATCCATCATCCATCCATCCATCCATCCATCCATCATCCATCCATCCATCATCCATCCATCCATCATCCATCATCCATCAATCATCCATCCATCCATCATCCATCCATCCATCCATCATCCATCCATCCATCCATCCATCCATCCATCATCCATCCATCATCCATCCATCCATCCATCCATCCATCCACCATCCATCCATCCATCCATCATCCATCCATCATCCATCCATCCATCATCCATCCATCCATCATCCATCCATCATCCATCCATCCATCATCCATCCATCATCCATCATCCATCCATCCATCCATCCATCATCCATCCATCCATCATCCATCCATCCATCCATCCATCCATCCATCTCCATCCATCCATCATCCATCCATCATCCATCCATCCATGATCCATCCATCCATCCATCCATCCATCCATCATCCATCCATCCATCATCCATCCATCCATCATCCATCATCCATCCATCCATCATCCATCCATCCATCATCCATCATCCATCCATCCATCCATCCATCCATCATCCATCCATCCATCCATCCATCATCCATCCATCCATCCATCCATCCATCCATCCATCCATCCATCCATCCATCCATCCATCCATCCATCCATCATCCATCCATCCATCCATCATCCATCATCCATCCATCCATCCATCCATCCATCATCCATCCATCCATCATCCATCCATCCATCCATCCATCCATCCATCCATCCATCATCCATCCATCATCCATCATCCATCCATCCATCATCCATCATCCATCCATCCATCATCCATCATCCATCCATCCATCCATCATCCATCCATCATCCATCCATCCATCCATCCATCCATCCATCCATCATCCATCCATCCATCATCCATCATTCCATC
Organism: Artemisiospiza belli; assembly: GCA_021963965.1. Lineage (NCBI taxonomy): Eukaryota > Metazoa > Chordata > Aves > Passeriformes > Passerellidae > Artemisiospiza > Artemisiospiza belli. The sequence goes on from JAKDEW010001310.1 coordinate 22,274, forward strand.
CATCATCCATCCATCCATCCATCCATCCATCATCCATCCATCATCCATCCATCCATCCATCCATCCATCCATCCATCATCCATCCATCCATCATCCATCCATCATCCATCCATCCATCCATCCATCCATCCATCCATCCATCCATCATCCATCCATCATCCATCCATCCATCCATCCATCCATCCATCATCATCCATCCATCATCCATCATCCATCCATCCATCCATCCATCATCCATCCATCATCCATCCATCATCCATCCATCATCCATCCATCCATCCATCCATCCATCATCCATCCATCATCCATCCATCCATCCATCCATCCATCCATCATCCATCCATCCATCATCCATCCATCATCCATCCATCCATCATCCATCCATCCATCATCCATCCATCATCCATCCATCCATCCATCCATCATCCATCCATCATCCATCCATCCATCATCCATCCATCCATCCATCCATCCATCATCCATCCATCCATCATCCATCCATCCATCATCCATCCATCATCCATCCATCCATCCATCCATCCATCCATCCATCCATCCATCATCCATCCATCCATCCATCCATCTCCATCCATCCATCCATCATCCATCCATCCATCCATCCATCCATCCATCCAGCCATCCATCCATCCATCCATCCATCATCCATCATCCATCCATCATCCATCATCCATCCATCATCCATCCATCCATCCATCCATCCATCATCCATCCATAATACATCCATCCATCAATCCATCCATCATCCATCCATCCATCATCCATCCATCATCCATCCATCCATCCATCCATCCATCATCCATCCATCCATCCATCCATCCATCATCCATCCATCCATCATCCATCCATCATCCATCCATTCCATCCATCCATCCATCCATCATCCATCCATCATCCATCCATCCATCCATCCATCCATCCATCATCCATCCATCCATCCATCCATCCATCCATCCATCATCATCATCCATCATCATCCATTCCATCCATCCATCCATCCATCATCCATCCATCATCATCCATCCATCATCCATCATCATCCATCCATCCATCCATCATCCATCCATCATCCATCCATCCATGATCCATTAATCCATCCATCATCCATCCATCCATCCATCCATCCATCATCCATCCATCCATCATCCATCCATCATCCATCCATCCATCCATCCATCATCCATCCATCCATCATCCATCCATCATCCATCCATCATCCATCCATCCATCTCATCCATCCATCATCCATCCATCCATCATCCATCCATCCATCCATCATCATCCATCATCCATCCATCCATCCATCCATCCATCATCCATCCATCATCCATCCATCCATCCATCCATCATCCCATCCATCCATCCATCCATCATCCATCCATCATCCATCCATCCATCCATCCATCATCCATCCATCATCCATCATCCATCCATCCATCCATCCATCCATCCATCATCCATCCATCCATCCATCCATCCATCCATCATCCATCCATCCATCTCCATCCATCCATCCATCCATATCATCCATCCATCCATCCATCCATCCATCCATCCATCCATCCATCATCCATCCATCCATCATCCATCCATCCATCCATCCATTCCATCCATCCATCCATCATCCATCATCCATCCATCCATCCATCCATCCATCATCCATCCATCCATCATCCATCCATCCATCCATCCATCCATCCATCATCCATCCATCCATCATCCATCCATCCATCATCCATCCATCATCCATCATCCATCATCCATCATCCATCCATCCATCCATCCATCATCCATCCATCCATCATCCATCCATCCATCATCCATCCATCCATCATCCATCCATCCATCCATCCATCCATCCAGCCATCCATCATCCATCCATCCATCCATCCATCCATCATCCATCCATCCATCATCCATCATCCATCATCATCCATCCATCCATCCATCATCCATCCATCATCCATCCATCCATCCATCCATCCATCCATCCATCCATCCATCATCCATCCATCCATCATCCATCCATCATCCATCCATCCATCATCCATCCATCCATCCATCCATCCATCATCATCCATCCATCCATCCATCCATCCATCCATCCATCCATCCATCCATCCATCCATCCATCATCCATCCATCCATCCATCCATCATCCATCCATCCATCCATCCATCATCCATCCATCCATCCATCCATCCATCCATCATCCATCCATCATCCATCCATCCATCATCCATCCATCCATCATCCATCCATCATCCATCCATCCATCATCCATCCATCATCCATCCATCCATGGATCCATCATCCATCCATCCATCATCCATCCATCCATCATCCATCCATCCATCCATCCATCCATCCATCATCCATCCATCATCCATCCATCCATCCATCCATCATCCATCCATCCATGATCCATCATCCATCCATCCATCCATCCATCCATCATCCATCCATCATCCATCCATTCATCCATCCATCCATCCATCATCCATCCATCATCCATCCATCCATGGATCCATTAATCCATCCATCATCCATCCATCATCCATCCATCCATCATCCATCCATCCATCCATCATCCATCCATCATCCATCCATCCATCCATCCATCCATCCATCATCCATCCATCCATCTCCTCCATCCATCCATCCATTATCCATCCATCCATCCATCCATCCATCATCCATCCATCCATCTCCCATCCATCCATCCATCCATTATCCATCCATCCATCCATCATCCATCCATCCATCCATCCATCCATCCATCCATCATCCATCCATCCATCATCCATCCATCCATCCATCCATCCATCCATCATCCATCCATCCATCATCCATCCATCCATCATCAGCATCCATCCATCCATCATCCATCATCCATCATCCATCCTCATCCATCATCCATCCATCATCCATCCATCCATCATCCATCCATCCATCATCCATCCATCCATCATCCATCCATCCATCCATCCATCCAGCCATCCATCCATCCATCCATCCATCATCCATCCATCCATCATCCATCCATCCATCATCCATCATCCATCCATCATCCATCCATCCATCCATCATCCATCCATCATCCATCCATCCATCCATCCATCCATCCATCCATCCAGCCATCCATCCATCCATCCATCCATCATCCATCCATCCATCATCCATCCATCCATCCATCCATCCATCCATCATCCATCCATCCATCCATCCATCCAGCCATCCCATCCATCCATCCATCCATCCATCATCCATCCATCCATCCATCCATCATCCATCCATCCATCCATCCATCATCCATCCATCCATCCATCCATCCATCCATCATCCATCCATCATCCATCCATCCATCATCCATCCATCCATCATCCATCCATCATCCATCCATCCATCATCCATCCATCATCCATCCATCCATGGATCCATCATCCATCCATCCATCATCCATCCATCCATCCATCCATCCATCCATCCATCCATCCATCATCCATCCATCATCATCATCCATCATCCATCCATCATCCATCCATCCATGGATCCATCATCCATCCATCCATCCATCCATCCATCATCCATCCATCATCCATCCATTCATCCATCCATCCATCCATCATCCATCCATCATCCATCCATCCATGGATCCATTAATCCATCCATCATCCATCCATCATCCATCCATCCATCATCCATCCATCCATCATCCATCCATCATCCATCCATCCATCCATCCATCATCCATCCATCCATCATCCATCCATCATCCATCCATCATCCATCCATCCATCATCCATCCATCCATCATCCATCCATCCATCATCCATCCATCTCCCATCCATGCATCATCCATCCATCATCCATCCATCCATCATCCATCCATCCATCATCCATCCATCATCCATCCATCCATCCATCATCATCCATCCATCCATCCATCCATCCATCATCCATCCATCATCCATCCATCCATCCATCCATCATCCATCCATCCCATCATCCATCATCCATCCATCCATCCATCCATCCATCCATCCATCCATCCATCCATCCATCCATCCATCCATCCATCCATCATCCATCCATCCATCATCCATCCATCCATCATCCATCATCCATCCATCCATCCATCCATCATCATCCATCATCATCCATCCATCCATCTCCATCCATCCATCCATTATCCATCCATCCATCCATCATCCATCCATCCATCCATCCATCCATCCATCCATCATCCATCCATCCATCATCCATCCATCCATCCATCCATCCATCCATCATCCATCCATCCATCATCCATCCATCCATCATCCATCCATCCATCATCCATCATCCATCATCCATCCATCCATCCATCCATCCATCATCCATCCATCATCCATCCATCCATCATCCATCCATCCAT
>JAKDEW010001311.1:0-26559 GCA_021963965.1 Artemisiospiza belli
CTGGTGCTTGAGAGTCCAGTTCTTTTTCCTCCCTGCATTGGAACAGGGACCCAAGACAGCAGCACCAACACCAGTGGAGTCCTGTGGGTGTCAGGAGGCAGCAAGCGGCAGCACTGACCAGATGGCAGCAATTTCAATCTCTCAGAGACTGGATACATTTGATGTCTTGAAAGAATTGTGTGTCTGTATGTGTGTGAAAGTCTAGAAACAAACAACAGAATGAGAGCAAATGGCCTCAAGTTGCCTCAGAGGAAGCTTAGATTGGATTTTAGGAAGAATGTCTTCTGATTTTGCATGCCTCCATTCATTCATTGCTAGATACCACAAAGGAAGACAGGCAATTCATTAACAATGTATCAAAAGTTCATCAACAAAGTATTTTAACAGCACATGCAAATGTCATGCTTAGAAGTTCAGCATCTCAAAATCTTTTAAGGTGAGGAAAGTTGTTATGAAGGTAGGCTATATGAATCACATTTAACAAGTGAAATTTTACTATTTATAGTGGCAAAAAAATTCCTTTTCTACTCCACAATGGAATGAAATATATAAAATTTAATGCAGCAGCAATCATAAGTTGATATTCTTCATTTTACAATTTGGATAGGTATAATTGTGAAAGAAAAATCTCATATATAAAGGAAAAAATGAGCTCCTACTCTTTTTCCTTTTTTTTTTTAAATATGGTTATTTTATTAGTTGCATGATATAATCAAGTAGTGAATAAAATACTTCATGATGCAATATTCTGTACAAGCCACCTGCCTTCCTTATACTGGATTTGACAATGCTTTTGACTAAAGTGCATCGCCGCTTCTGAGAATAGATTACCCAAAACCAAGTCACTTCTTTTGTACCAAAACAATCTCTTTTCTTTTCCCTTCATGAAATTTTGTTCCCTGCAGACTTTGGTTAGAAGATGACGGAGTTGTCAGAGACATTACCCTTAAGTTAAAGCTCTTATATTGCTGCCCATGTAAAATCAAGCCAAAATTAGCAAAGGACCTACTTGTACTCAACTATTCATGTCTGACAAGTGAAACATGATCAGTACTGGTCTCTGGGGGAAGAAGTTCTTATTTTCCATGAAACTGAATTTTCCACTGTCCTACATGCAATGAAGAGTGGTCCATCTTATCAACACTGATGCCAGGGCAAAGGGTGGAAGCAAAGGCATTAAATTCTGCCATGGCTAGAAAAATGCTGATTGAACGAAGCCTTGATAGGCTCAGGAGAGCAGTGTCAGGCAAACAAAGAAATAGGATATGAGGAATGAAGATATGGATAGATAAAACACCATACCAGCAGCTGATATCATATAATTGCTTCCTGCTTTTCCATTACCTCATGCACCAGAGATCTTGACTTAAGTCCTAGTTTAAAAATATTATCACAAAAATATAAACAGTATCACAATGGGTGTCAAAATGATATATATTCAAATATGAGAAATATCAGAATAACAGCTGTTTCTTGTACTTTTCAGTTTTCAAATGAATTATGAGATTGCTCCACTTACTGTAACATAGAGTTGTGAACAGCATGCTATCAAACCAAATATATGGAATGGAGAATTATTTATTTGAGATCCAAGAAGATTGATATGATATAATATGATATGATATGATATGATATGATATGATATGATATGATATGATATGATAATATGATATTATATGATTATGTTATATTATATTACATTACATTACATTACATTGTATTATTTGTTATATATATTTTTAAATAAAATCACAGAGAAGAAATAACACCATAATCTTAAAAGAATGCCTATGCAACAGAGGTCATGTGAGAAACTGGGTAAGTCACCATCAGAGCTACACCATAATATTTGGCCTGTGGGAGTCTTTTACTTAATAGTTAACATAGAGATGCTATAGTGGTTCAATATACCAACACCACTGTAAAGACACCACTGCCACAGTGATGAAAGTGCTAGGAGTTAACAGCTATAGCAGAGGCAGATTTACAACTGAGTTTTCAACAGACCAAGTAACCTGCAACACTCAGGGTATTGAGTAATCTACACATTGCTGAATGTTCACTGAGAATTTTCAGAATTAATAGAAATTTTGTAAGTCTTTCAGATGCTTAACGTTTAAAATTAAACACTCAAGAAAACTGTACTTTAAGAGCATCAATTTCCAAAATCATGTTATTAAATTTACCAAATGCAATAACAAACAGTAAGATGAATCAAGATTTATCTCAAGGAACATAATAAAGTGCAGCCCTGTCCAGACTGAAATATGCCCCGTTCATACACCTTGACACTCATAAAGAATTTCCAAAGGCATTCAGAACAATCTACTTTCATCATGTTTCTACGTCCATCTTCCTACATCTCTATAGCTTAATGAAAAATGTTTCTGCAAGATAAATTTGATCAAGACAATTATATTACTCACAAAGAGAAGTAAGTCTGGAAACTCTATTTGTGTTACTTGGAATTCTAGTTCAGGCTTTTACAGCTTCATTTGATAGTGCTTGATCTATTCAATAGAAGAAATCTAGGAGGCCTCCTTTATCTTTCTGATATGTAGCCATGACAGCAGCTGACACAAACATCAGATGATAAACATCAGATGGATTATGTGAATGCTGCTTGACATTAGAAAATAAAATACTTTCAGTGTATATGACTGAAACAGCAGTCATGCTGCCCCTACTCTGTCTGTACTCTGTCACTTGAAGTAGAGAACCAGAGTGACCACAGGACACACAGTGGTGATTTTACTGGGGTTGTGCAAGCTTCCAATTTGCCAGGCAACCATCACTGTTCTCTCTGAAGACAGAAATAATTTTATGAAGTAGCAAACTTATGTTTCATTGTAATGGAATTAATGGCCAATCCATCATTAATAACCTGGCAGTTTAGAAAGATATACTGATTTCTGGTTTTATTAATTATGATAAATAATAATGTCTGTCAACATTCCCCAAAAAACAGTGAAGCTATTTGTTGTGGTTTAACACCAGTCAGCAACCAAAGAATGTATTGCCCACTTGTTCAGTCCGCCATCAGTGGGATTGTGGAGAGAACTGGAAGGCTGACAGGTGGAAAACTGGTGTGTTGAGACAAAGTTTAACAGGAAAAACAAAAGTCACACATGCAAGCAAAGCAAAACCCAAGGAATTAATTCACTGCTTCCCATGGGTGGGCGGGTATTCAGCCATCTCCAGGAAAGCAAGGCTCCATTGTGTGTAATAGTTACCTGGGGAGATTTTCCTCCATTCCACCTTCTTCTCCCAACTTATATACTGAGCCTGATGCCATATGTTGTGTGATAATCCTTTGGTCTTTTTTTGGGTGACGCATCCCAAATATGTGCCTTTCCTGCCATTGTGGCAGTATGAAGCAGAAAAAGTCCTTGGCTCTGTGTGAGTCCTGCTCAGCAATAATGAAAACATCTCTGTATTATCAACCCTGTGATCAATACAAATGCAAAATACAGCCCCATACCAGCCATTGTGAAAAAAATTAAATCCACACCAGCAAAAGACAGCACACCATTAAGGATGGCCACAGCAAATCCATCCCTCTCCTGCTGAAAGGAGTACACCTGTTCAAAGCTGACTGCCTTCTCAGATGGTTCAGGCTGAAAGTAACAATTGGTGTGACAGGACTTTTGTTCATGGTAAATTTACTAACTTACAGCCATGGACTTAAAACTTATGGGCATAGGATGCAAATCTTATGAGGGGTGAGAGAGCTGGGGTCATTTACACTGGAGAAAGGGAGGCTTAGGTGAGACATTATTGATTGCTACACAACTACACAAAAGGAAGTAGCAGTGAGGTGGATGCCAGACTCTTCTCCAGGTAAAATGAGAAAGGACAAGAGCAAAAGGCCTCAGTTTGCACCAGTGGAAGTTTAGATTAGGCAAACATTTTTCATGAAAAGGATAGTAAGATGTTGAAACTAACTGTCCAAAGAAACAGTGAAGTCCCTGGGGAAATATTCAAAACACGTGACTAGGGCTTGAGGTCATGGTTCAATGGTGGTAGTGTTAGGTTAACACTGAACCTGATGGTCTTAAAGGTACTTCCCAACCTTAAAGATTCTATGATTTTATAATGGATCAAGCTATGAAGATAAATGCCACCTCCACAGAACATGCAAGTACCATTCACAGTGAAGAAAACTGGCCTTCTTATAGTGACTTTTAAGCTCTTACAATCTCAGGGTGAGTATAGATAGGCAGTGAATCAATTTTACGTTTGCTTGGCTCAGTGATTAACAAAATCACAGAACATAAATTTAAATGAAGTAATGTAAAAGACTGTTCACTTCTATAATAGGAGATAAACTGAGATGCCATACCTCTAAAATTTTAAACATTTTTAAAAACTTATTTCATATAAATGTAATAATTTTTTTGCTTGTTTACTTGTAACTTACTTGTCTGTGGTAAAAAATGTTTAATTTTTATCCTTTGTTGATGGAGAGGATTTGCATATCATTAAAAATATTTATGTCAATAAAGCACGAGGTGATTTATAATTTGAAAATGTCAAGTCTTTTAAAAAATATTTTGTCCCAGAATGAGAACTACAGAAGTAGTCAGTACCAGATCTTACTTCCCCTCTCACATTTGAGAAAATAAAAATGATGAATTTACATTAAGAATGCCAAAAGAAAAATGTCCCACTGTATTTATAAATTAAAGAGCAACCATTTAGATAAATCAAATTCCTCTCCATTTGAAGCACATTAAAGAAAGAAGAGCCTAGTCACAAGCATAGAAATCTCCCTTTGGCATCACATCATAAAAAGTATATAAAAAGTTTAGAGGGCATCCAAAGGAATGCTTGGAAGATGGTGCAAGATAGAGGGAAAGCCATACACCGGGCGATCGAGGTCTTTTTAGCCCAGAGGAGACTGAGAACAGACCTCACTGCAGGTACAAGTTCCTCATGAAGGGAAGGGGAGGAGCAGGCTCTGATCTCTCCTCTGAGGTGACCAGTGACAGGACCCCAGGGAATGGCTTTAAGTTGTACCAGGGAGGTTTAGGTTGAATATTAGAGAAAGGTTCTTCCCCCAGGGGGTGGGTGGGGAGAGGAACAGGGTCCTCATGCTCCTCACAGCACCAGCCTGACAGAATTCAAGAAGAGTTTGGACAGCACTCTGTCCAAAGACACGTGGTGTGATTATTATTATTGTCCAGTGCAGGGCCAGGACATAATTTGGTGAACCTTGGAGGTCCATTCCAGCAATCCACAAGTTGTGGGTCACTGGGCCAAAAGATTTCTCTTTTCTATTGTATTGTTTCTCCTGCTAGCACCTCTCTCTTTATCATCATAATTGTTGGCTACATTTTCTGAAATTTTTTACTATTTTGACACTAACAGTTTTGTTAAGATACCGCAAAGAACATTAATACAGAACTGGGACAGATAGAAAATTTTACAGAAAGCTGTATTCTGCCAAATACAGAATGGAAACAAAAGATGGATATGAAACAGAAAATATACAGAATCACAAATATTCAAGAAGCTGTAAAGACCTCTGGAGCTTTCAGAAACTCTCTTGCTTCTGAGTTTGAGTTTTTGGCTTTGGGTTTGGGGTTGTCATTTGTTTGATTTATTTCCAGTTAAAAACAAAACAAAAAACAAAACAAAACAAAAATTTCTAAATTTGGAAAAAGTGCAGATCTTAAGGAAAAATCACTGAACTTTAGCTCACAAAGAGACCAGTTCTCTGTTTGCATCAAACACTTTAACAGTAATCATTGAGTTTATGTGACTTTCTCTATAATCAGGCTTCACATAAGCATTCAGTTAGCTGCGTTGCTTCCCATATTTACAATTCAATAGACACTTTTAATCTTCCTTGCATGTACAAACACCCTGGCATTTGAATCTACCCATGAATCTACCCATGAATACAGAAAATCTGTCCTTCAGTAGGATTCAGCAAATTCCTCTCACCTTTTTTGCATACATCATACACCTACAAATGTGTGATTGTTCTCATCTAAAAGTTTAAAAGTTTAGGTATTCTAAATGAATAAATTTAGATTTAGAAAAAATAATTTCATTCATGCCTTCACTATCCTTCATCTTGACATGGCAATTTCCTATTAATAATTACATCCATCCTCCTGATTCAGCTCATAACTAGTTGGCTAAAGTAATATTCATAGTCTTTACCATGTCAATTTTTTGCTTGAAACTCTCAGGCATTTATCAAATTGTATGACTGGACCTACAGCTGCTGTAGCATAGCTCTTTCCCAGTAATGTCAATAGATAAAATTCAATATATAATAGCAAAGAATCTTGTCCTCGATCATGTTATCTCTTTTTACCTACCTCCACTTCTGACCACATCTATATTTTCATCTGCCTCACAATATTGTGTCCTCATACTAAATTTTTTTTTTTAATCTGATCCCCTTTTATTCACAGAAGCCTCCTACCGTTGGTATTTTGATTTTCTTGAAAATTCATACCACATGAAAACACCTGAATGAAACAGGAAGTTCCATCTTAATAGGTAGGTGACAAAGCATTGGAACAGATGGCCCAGAGATATTCTGAAGCTTCTTTCTCTATAATACTCAAAAGCCACCTGACCACAACCTGTACAATCTGCTGTAGTGAATCTGCTATATCAGGGACTTGCACTATGTGATCCTCAGAGGTGCCTTCCAATGCAAACATCCTGTGATTCTGTGAAAAGATATAAAAAGAGAAGAAAGAAAATTAAGGTTCAGAAAGATTAGGGAGCAGTAATTCCTGGAAGACCTGGAGAATTAGTACAAAGAAAGGCAGAAAGTTTGTTCTCAGAGAGAACAACTGCATGTGCTAATTAGATAGAAGAATCTCTGTAGTCAGGAAATACCTATGGAAAAAGTAATGACTGATGCATCCTTAAATGAGAAAGGAATAAGTTACAAACTGAGAAGTGTGCAGAAAAGAAATCCTATTAAACAGCAAGCCATATACGAATGATTAGAACCAACAATTAGATTACATTGCTTTGTAAATTATCTGGCATTGAATAATGATAGGAGAGAGATGGAAGAGGTTATTGACATTCAGCACATTCACCTTACACCTTTATGTTGACGGAGACTTTAGCTTGAATTACACTAAAGATTAATATGGCTAAAATTTCATTTGACATGTACTTTCACATTTTGGAAGGTGACCTACTAACAACTGCTGTCTATGTAAGATTTTCTGAACAGCTGCTAAATGTTCTGCCAACAGTTAAATATAGTACCTTAATTAGAGAGGATATCATAGAATGAAGACATTACAAAATCAGTTTTAATGATTTAAATCCAAAACATTCATGCGCACATTGCTAATCGGTACCAATTTGATGTTGAAAATTAAATTATTCTCTCATAAATTAATTGAAAATTACAAAAGGCCTCATTCTTGCTCATTTGGAAGATGAAGAGTATTTACTATACTAAAGGAAAAATAAAGGAAAAAGCAAAAACAAAGTGGAAAGCAAAATATCTTTGTTTATATTTCAATAGCTTGCCAATAAAAACCTGCCTTTGTTTCAATAAAAATTGCAAGTAATGAGTGTTGGGGAATTCTGAAGGTTTTTAATACCCATGATCCAAGATAGTTTATTTTAAATTTAGATTATTAATACAGATGAAAATTGTACTGAAAATCTGGAAATTCAAAAATATTTAGTATATTTTTGGCCAAATGTAACATGTTTTTTAATCAGATGACCAGTCTTCAGCTGTAAGAAAGTGCTTTTTTTCCTCATTTCATAAGATTTGGTGTATACTGTGCTCTTGGCAGGGTCTCAGAACCACAAAAACCTATTTTCTTCCTCCTGTCCCCCTTCCGCTAAATCACGCTAGACTCTATCTTTTCTGCTGTTATAAGATGAACTTATTCATCATGTGATTCCATAATTATCTTTCCCATTTATTCTATCCTACAACTGGACAATATTATCATAAAAGTCTCAATTTTTTTATTCTCTGGAGAATATTTTTTGCTGCTTTAGTGAAGACAAACCCTGCTGCTGGTCAAATATTCACTTTTATGTTTTTGAGGAGAGAAGCAAAGCAGCAATGCTTGATCGCAGAGAAGAATTGTTTTGGTTCTTGAAGTCGCACAAGTAGATACAAGCCACATAATTTGACTTCAAGCTTTTAATGTATCCAGTGTTTCTGTAATTGATTGTCTGTGTGTCCCATAGCAATTCCATGAAGTAAACTAAAGGAACTCTCCCTTCAAATCAATTCTCTCTCTGGCCATTTAGATATTATCTTTCAGAGAGCCACTGCACAGTAGAGCAAGACAAGGAATCTGACTTCTCATTTTCATTTTTTATAGGAATTCAGCAATTCTTTCATTTCACATCAAGGATTCTTTCTAGAAGTGTAAAAATTTTTGTTTAAAGATTTGACTCACTGTCTCTTGAGATGTAATAGAATTTCCTTTATTGTAAAATGATAATATTTATTGGTAAGGTCTTTTTGCTTTTTGAAGTTTTGTTAATGGTTTGGGGTTTTTTGTTAAGTTAATTTCTGGTTACACAAAACAAAGCAAAGGTTTTAAGCTTATCTCAGTGTTTTGCTTAATTTCCTTTCTGCATGTTGTTAAAGAATAGTGTATGTGGCAGGTTTACACATCAGTAATATTATACAAAATACTCCAGCAGATGCAAGACATGGACTGAGGAATGAGAACCTGTGGAGCTACCTAGTTCCTTTGAATACGTAAAGAACTGGATTGTTTTGCACCAGCTCCTCATGGTGCAGTTTGCCTTTGCAGAGTTACAGACACTGTAACACAGTTCTTACTGTTTCAATATTAACAAATTCTCTCATTCAGAGTATAGCCACCTTGAAAATTATATGGCAGCATGAGAGAAGGGAATGTTCTAGAGAAAAAAAAGGCAAAACCAAAAAAAACAAAAAACCAAAAAAAACAAACAACTTTTACATTATAAACACAATTCCAAACTGGATTAGCTCTTGGCAGAAACAGGATAAAACTATGCCAATATTCCACAAATAAAATACAAAGCTCTTGAAGAGATCTACACATATTATTTTTCTCATTAGAGTGACCGATTCCTTGACCTATGACTGTTTCATTCTGAAAATAATGAGGAAGTCTTAACTCATGAAAATAAAATGTCCTTTAAGCCCCAAGGTACTGGGGGTATTTGTTTCCTATTTGGAACATTTCTGGATCTTTTCTTTCAAATCTGCTTGAAGGGTACAAAAAGTACTCCTTTCCGCTGAAAAACAGTAATACAGGAATGCATAGTACATGCCTACTCATTTTTGCTGAACATTCAGCTAACTTTTAAAAAATGTGTATTATATGAAAACTCTCTTTACTCCTTCCCTCCCTTGCATTTTTTTAGATTTTTTTAGATTAGACTTTTAAAAAATAATTTTAAAAAAGCAATGTCTCAATCAATAACTCTCTAAAATGTGGTTAAAACTCAGTTTTACTCTGTTTAGTGGTAGTAGTCTCTAGTTGCTGCATGAAGGGGTCAACAATGGTGCTCATGAATACAAACAGCATGAACGATATTGCTCAGACAGGAAATTTTTTAGGATGTATGAGTCAAAAAAAATAAGAACAACATAACAGTTTGCATTTTGAAGGTTCTTGTGTTTTACAGCTAAATTCATGTCCACATTGTGCAAAGCATGTGCTTAGCCATGCAAACCATGACTGCCATGTACCAGTCAAATGATCTTTACTTTTTAAGATCATGTTATCTTTATTTTATTACTGTCAGCCTGACCTTTTCAAGGTCACTTCAAAGGGCTTAAAGAATAGTGGCAACAGTCAAAGATTAAGTTGAATTTACTCACATACCTATTATCTTCATTCTTCACTCCAGTGTTGTTCTTCTCTAGACACAGAAGAAGTCTCTGCCTTTGTAATACAGTATGGATTGGTCAGCATGTAAAACAGATATTTTTAGCAAGTTTCTAGTTTAATTAGAAACCAGTGTTCTGTATTTCACACAGAATTTCTTGTAATCTGTTCCAAGACACTAAACACACCAAATGCATCAAGGATTCTGCCCTATTATGAAAACAGTGTGTGTACATACCTATGTATCCAATGTAACTGCGTGAATGTGCCGTTAGTCTATTCAATTATTTATGGATATTGCACTGTTGTTCTTTAGCAGCTTTACATGAATGCAATGAGTTCGTCCCAACAAATGCAGGGTCAGCTGCCACACTAGAATTCCCTTACATCCAGTAGATAGATAAGCTCGTTTAGAACTGGAAATACTGTCCAGCTATAGAAAACATAAAATTAAATTCTTTGTAAATGATAAGGATGCAAGCACCAACAGAAATTTTCTTAGAATAAGAGACAGCCCACACCTTTGTCTACTGTTGAGAAAGTAAAAGTTCAGAGCTGTCCTAAGAGGCTCTATTTTAATATTTGCTCTTTTCCTCTTAAATTGTTCATGTTATTTGGAGAAGATAGTAAATTGAGTAAATTGTTATCTGGCCTTACCAATCATTTATGTTCTACTAATAGGTATGCTTACCTTATTTCTCTATTCTAATCCTGGCTCTCAAGACAGTATCAGCATTTCTTGCAGTATGTGGTACCATAAAAGAAAATGTGTGAAACTTATTAGAGACAGAAATTGAATCAAAAGAAATGTTTAGTTGCCATACTAGTTGAAAGGGTCCTATTCTTGCCATCTCACTGAAACCCCTTTCATATATATGGTAGATAAAAAATAATATAAATACCTTACAAAATGTTCCTTAGCTATTGCAGAAATGCTGATACTAGTCTTCTGCTGCCACTCCCGTCTCTCTAACATATGAAATACAGGAGAGAACAAGCAGTGTTCTATATTTTGAAGAAAACATTTTTATAGTCAGTTTATTCAGTTGATGTGATAGTTGGACAACCTGGACAAAGGTTAAGGGCTAGAGAACAATCCGTGCATGAATCTTTCTTCCAAATATATTTATTTTTCATTCAAACAGAATATTGGATACTGCAACACTGAATTGGAAAGTCTATAGCTCATTTCACCTGCAATCAATTAGCTTAGAGATTTTTAATGGCAGCAAAAGTAGCCAGAATTTCCCTATCAGAATGAAATCTAGATCTGGAAATGAGCTTTCAGTTACAGCAGACTCAGCATCATGGACTGAGAAGAGATAAGCTGAGAAGTTTGAAGTAAATTGATCAAAATGTGGAAATGAAGAATCCAATATTTTAAGAGCTCAAATAAATCTATGTGCACCTGTGTCTGACCCAGATGATAAATTTAGTCCTGAACCATCAAATTCACTGCATCCAGATTATAGTTAAAATCACACTGGTTTCCAGCTTGGATGAAATAGCGTATCCTACATCTAAATTAAGTCCTTCTGCATAAGAGATTAGGAAAAAAATTGCTTCTATGAAATAATCCAATGTGATAAAATCTTTAATTTTGCTTGTGCTCAAGTATTATTAGACTATCAAAAAGTTCTACAGCAAGTTCTAATAATTTACCTCAGTATCTGAAGAAAAGTGTATTCTGTATATTTATTATTTGAACCTTTTAAAAATGTGTGAAGAAATGAAAACTAATTGAAAACTGAATTTTTGAATCTGATATATATGTTCCAGTAGATACTATAATGAAGAGAGTGTAGGCCATTTTTTCTTTAAAATTCAGTGTTTATCCATTTTCATGACAAGTGACTCAGAAATCAATAGGTGGTATCCCTGAAATTCAGTAAATATTAAGGAGAGTGTTTCACTTATTTAAATAGTTTATTCATGCAAATGGACAAACCATGATGAAACAAGTATAGAATTTTAAAACGCTGTATTTATTTGATTTTTTCTGTGATGAAGTATTTTGCCTTTGATTTTTTGTGATTTTGAAAACCAATCTATATGAACAAAAAATAAACACAAGTATTCGTACTTCTTTTATTCCATTGGCATACCTACAGTAAATCAACTCAGTTTCATTTATGAAATCTATCTCATCATGTACTTGAGAAAGACCACAGCCCTGGTGGAAGGAAGTGGCAGAAGGAAGTGGAGGACGTGTAGGAAGTTTCAGGGAAGTTTCAGGGAAGGGAAGGGAAGGGAAGGGAAGTTTCAGGGAAGGGAAGTTTCAGGGAAGGGAAGGGAAGTTTCAGGGAAGGGAAGTTTGAGGGAAGGGAAGGGAAGTTTCAGGGAAGTTTCAGGGAAGTTTCAGGGAAGTTTCAGGGAAGTTTCAGGGAAGGGAAGTTTCAGGGAAGGGAAGTTTCAGGGAAGGGAAGTTTCAGGGAAGTTTCAGGGAAGGGAAGGGAAGGGAAGGGAAGGGAAAGGAAGGGAAGGGAAGGGAAGGGAAGGGAAGGGAAGGGAAGGGAAGGGAAGGGAAGGGAAGGGAAGGGAAGGGAAGGGAAGGGAAGGGAAGGGAAGGGAAGGGAAGGGAAGGGAAGGGAAGGGAAGGGAAGGGAAGGGAAGGGAAGGGAAGGGAAGGGAAGGGAAGGGAAGGGAAGGGAAGGGAAGGGAAGGGAAGGGAAGGGAAGGGAAGGGAAGTTTCAGGGAAGTTTCAGGGAAGGGAAGTTTCAGGGAAGTTTCAGGGAAGGGAAGGGAAGGGAAGGGAAGGGAAGGGAAGGGAAGGGAAGGGAAGGGAAGGGAAGGGAAGGGAAGGGAAGTTTCAGGGAAGGGAAGGGAAGGGAAGGGAAGGGAAGGGAAGGGAAGGGAAGGGAAGGGAAGGGAAGGGAAGGGAAGGGAAGGGAAGGGAAGTTTCAGGGAAGGGAAGGGAAGTTTCAGGGAAGTTTCAGGGAAGGGAAGGGAAGTTTCAGGGAAGGGAAGTTTCAGGGAAGGGAAGTTTCAGGGAAGGGAAGTTTCAGGGAAGTTTCAGGGAAGTTTCAGGGAAGTTTCAGGGAAGTTTCAGGGAAGGGAAGGGAAGGGAAGGGAAGGGAAGGGAAGGGAAGGGAAGGGAAGGGAAGGGAAGGGAAGGGAAGGGAAGGGAAGGGAAGGGAAGGGAAGGGAAGGGAAGGGAAGGGAAGGGAAGGGAAGGGAAGGGAAGGGAAGGGAAGGGAAGGGAAGGGAAGGGAAGGGAAGGGAAGGGAAGGGAAGGGAAGGGAAGGGAAGGGAAGGGAAGGGAAGTTTCAGGGAAGGGAAGGGAAGGGAAGGGAAGGGAAGGGAAGTTTCAGGGAAGGGAAGGGAAGGGAAGGGAAGTTTCAGGGAAGGGAAGTTTCAGGGAAGGGAAGTTTCAGGGAAGGGAAGGGAAGGGAAGTTTCAGGGAAGGGAAGGGAAGGGAAGGGAAGTTTCAGGGAAGGGAAGTTTCAGGGAAGGGAAGGGAAGTTTCAGGGAAGGGAAGTTTCAGGGAAGGGAAGTTTCAGGGAAGGGAAGTTTCAGGGAAGGGAAGTTTCAGGGAAGGGAAGGGAAGTTTCAGGGAAGGGAAGGGAAGTTTCAGGGAAGGGAAGGGAAGGGAAGGGAAGGGAAGGGAAGGGAAGGGAAGGGAAGGGAAGGGAAGGGAAGGGAAGGGAAGGGAAGGGAAGGGAAGGGAAGGGAAGGGAAGGGAAGGGAAGGGAAGGGAAGGGAAGGGAAGGGAAGGGAAGGGAAGGGAAGGGAAGGGAAGGGAAGGGAAGGGAAGGGAAGGGAAGTTTCAGGGAAGGGAAGGGAAGGGAAGGGAAGGGAAGGGAAGGGAAGGGAAGGGAAGGGAAGGGAAGGGAAGGGAAGGGAAGGGAAGGGAAGGGAAGTTTCAGGGAAGGGAAGGGAAGGGAAGGGAAGTTTCAGGGAAGGGAAGGGAAGGGAAGGGAAGTTTCAGGGAAGGGAAGTTTCAGGGAAGGGAAGTTTCAGGGAAGGGAAGGGAAGGGAAGGGAAGTTTCAGGGAAGGGAAGGGAAGTTTCAGGGAAGGGAAGGGAAGTTTCAGGGAAGTTTCAGGGAAGGGAAGGGAAGTTTCAGGGAAGGGAAGGGAAGGGAAGGGAAGGGAAGGGAAGGGAAGGGAAGGGAAGGGAAGGGAAGGGAAGGGAAGGGAAGGGAAGGGAAGGGAAGGGAAGGGAAGGGAAGGGAAGGGAAGGGAAGGGAAGGGAAGGGAAGGGAAGGGAAGGGAAGGGAAGGGAAGGGAAGGGAAGGGAAGGGAAGGGAAGGGAAGGGAAGGGAAGGGAAGGGAAGGGAAGGGAAGGGAAGGGAAGTGGAAGGGAAGGGAAGGGAAGGGAAGGGAAGGGAAGGGAAGGGAAGGGAAGTTTCAGGGAAGGGAAGGGAAGGGAAGGGAAGTTTCAGGGAAGGGAAGGGAAGGGAAGGGAAGTTTCAGGGAAGGGAAGGGAAGGGAAGGGAAGTTTCAGGGAAGGGAAGGGAAGTTTCAGGGAAGGGAAGGGAAGTTTCAGGGAAGTTTCAGGGAAGTTTCAGGGAAGTTTCAGGGAAGTTTCAGGGAAGGGAAGGGAAGGGAAGGGAAGGGAAGGGAAGGGAAGGGAAGGGAAGGGAAGGGAAGGGAAGGGAAGGGAAGGGAAGGGAAGGGAAGGGAAGGGAAGGGAAGGGAAGGGAAGGGAAGGGAAGGGAAGGGAAGGGAAGGGAAGGGAAGGGAAGGGAAGGGAAGGGAAGGGAAGGGAAGGGAAGGGAAGGGAAGGGAAGGGAAGTTTCAGGGAAGGGAAGTGAAGTTTCAGGGAAGGGAAGTTTCAGGGAAGGGAAGTTTCAGGGAAGTTTCAGGGAAGTTTCAGGGAAGTTTCAGGGAAGGGAAGGGAAGGGAAGGGAAGGGAAGGGAAGGGAAGGGAAGGGAAGGGAAGGGAAGGGAAGGGAAGGGAAGGGAAGGGAAGGGAAGGGAAGGGAAGTTTCAGGGAAGGGAAGTTTCAGGGAAGTTTCAGGGAAGTTTCAGGGAAGGGAAGGGAAGGGAAGGGAAGGGAAGGGAAGGGAAGGGAAGGGAAGGGAAGGGAAGGGAAGGGAAGGGAAGGGAAGGGAAGGGAAGGGAAGGGAAGGGAAGGGAAGGGAAGGGAAGGGAAGGGAAGGGAAGGGAAGGGAAGTTTCAGGGAAGGGAAGTTTCAGGGAAGGGAAGTTTCAGGGAAGGGAAGTTTCAGGGAAGGGAAGTTTCAGGGAAGGGAAGTTTCAGGGAAGGGAAGTTTCAGGGAAGGGAAGTTTCAGGGAAGGGAAGTTTCAGGGAAGGGAAGGGAAGGGAAGGGAAGGGAAGGGAAGGGAAGGGAAGGGAAGGGAAGGGAAGGGAAGGGAAGGGAAGGGAAGGGAAGGGAAGGGAAGGGAAGGGAAGGGAAGGGAAGGGAAGGGAAGGGAAGGGAAGGGAAGGGAAGGGAAGGGAAGGGAAGGGAAGGGAAGGGAAGGGAAGGGAAGGGAAGGGAAGGGAAGGGAAGTTTCAGGGAAGGGAAGTTTCAGGGAAGGGAAGTTTCAGGGAAGGGAAGGGAAGTTTCAGGGAAGGGAAGTTTCAGGGAAGGGAAGTTTCAGGGAAGGGAAGTTTCAGGGAAGGGAAGTTTCAGGGAAGGGAAGTTTCAGGGAAGGGAAGGGAAGGGAAGGGAAGGGAAGGGAAGGGAAGGGAAGGGAAGGGAAGGGAAGGGAAGGGAAGGGAAGGGAAGGGAAGGGAAGGGAAGGGAAGGGAAGGGAAGGGAAGGGAAGGGAAGGGAAGTTTCAGGGAAGGGAAGTTTCAGGGAAGGGAAGGGAAGGGAAGGGAAGGGAAGGGAAGGGAAGGGAAGGGAAGGGAAGGGAAGGGAAGGGAAGGGAAGGGAAGGGAAGGGAAGGGAAGGGAAGGGAAGGGAAGGGAAGGGAAGGGAAGGGAAGGGAAGGGAAGGGAAGGGAAGGGAAGGGAAGGGAAGGGAAGGGAAGGGAAGGGAAGGGAAGGGAAGGGAAGGGAAGGGAAGGGAAGGGAAGGGAAGGGAAGGGAAGGGAAGGGAAGGGAAGGGAAGGGAAGGGAAGGGAAGGGAAGGGAAGGGAAGGGAAGGGAAGGGAAGGGAAGTTTCAGGGAAGGGAAGGGAAGTTTCAGGGAAGGGAAGGGAAGGGAAGGGAAGGGAAGGGAAGGGAAGGGAAGGGAAGGGAAGGGAAGGGAAGGGAAGGGAAGGGAAGGGAAGGGAAGGGAAGGGAAGGGAAGGGAAGGGAAGGGAAGGGAAGGGAAGGGAAGGGAAGGGAAGTTTCAGGGAAGGGAAGGGAAGGGAAGGGAAGGGAAGGGAAGTTTCAGGGAAGGGAAGGGAAGGGAAGTTTCAGGGAAGTTTCAGGGAAGTTTCAGGGAAGTTTCAGGGAAGGGAAGGGAAGGGAAGGGAAGGGAAGGGAAGGGAAGTTTCAGGGAAGGGAAGGGAAGGGAAGGGAAGGGAAGGGAAGGGAAGGGAAGGGAAGGGAAGGGAAGGGAAGGGAAGGGAAGGGAAGGGAAGGGAAGGGAAGGGAAGGGAAGGGAAGGGAAGGGAAGGGAAGGGAAGGGAAGGGAAGGGAAGGGAAGGGAAGGGAAGGGAAGGGAAGGGAAGGGAAGGGAAGGGAAGGGAAGGGAAGGGAAGGGAAGGGAAGTTTCAGGGAAGGGAAGGGAAGGGAAGGGAAGTTTCAGGGAAGGGAAGGGAAGTTTCAGGGAAGGGAAGTTTCAGGGAAGTTTCAGGGAAGTTTCAGGGAAGTTTCAGGGAAGTTTCAGGGAAGTTTCAGGGAAGGGAAGGGAAGGGAAGGGAAGGGAAGGGAAGGGAAGGGAAGGGAAGGGAAGGGAAGGGAAGGGAAGGGAAGGGAAGGGAAGGGAAGGGAAGGGAAGGGAAGGGAAGGGAAGGGAAGGGAAGGGAAGGGAAGGGAAGGGAAGGGAAGGGAAGGGAAGGGAAGGGAAGGGAAGTTTCAGGGAAGGGAAGGGAAGGGAAGGGAAGGGAAGGGAAGGGAAGGGAAGTTTCAGGGAAGGGAAGGGAAGGGAAGGGAAGGGAAGGGAAGGGAAGGGAAGGGAAGGGAAGGGAAGGGAAGGGAAGGGAAGGGAAGGGAAGGGAAGGGAAGGGAAGGGAAGGGAAGGGAAGGGAAGGGAAGGGAAGGGAAGGGAAGGGAAGGGAAGGGAAGGGAAGGGAAGGGAAGGGAAGGGAAGGGAAGGGAAGGGAAGGGAAGGGAAGGGAAGGGAAGGGAAGGGAAGGGAAGGGAAGGGAAGGGAAGTTTCAGGGAAGGGAAGTTTCAGGGAAGGGAAGGGAAGTTTCAGGGAAGTTTCAGGGAAGTTTCAGGGAAGTTTCAGGGAAGTTTCAGGGAAGTTTCAGGGAAGTTTCAGGGAAGTTTCAGGGAAGGGAAGGGAAGGGAAGGGAAGGGAAGGGAAGGGAAGGGAAGGGAAGGGAAGGGAAGGGAAGGGAAGGGAAGGGAAGGGAAGGGAAGGGAAGGGAAGGGAAGGGAAGGGAAGGGAAGGGAAGGGAAGGGAAGGGAAGGGAAGGGAAGGGAAGGGAAGGGAAGGGAAGGGAAGGGAAGGGAAGGGAAGGGAAGGGAAGGGAAGGGAAGGGAAGGGAAGGGAAGGGAAGTTTCAGGGAAGGGAAGTTTCAGGGAAGGGAAGGGAAGGGAAGGGAAGGGAAGTTTCAGGGAAGGGAAGGGAAGGGAAGGGAAGGGAAGTTTCAGGGAAGGGAAGTTTCAGGGAAGGGAAGTTTCAGGGAAGTTTCAGGGAAGGGAAGGGAAGTTTCAGGGAAGGGAAGGGAAGGGAAGGGAAGGGAAGGGAAGGGAAGGGAAGGGAAGGGAAGGGAAGGGAAGGGAAGGGAAGGGAAGGGAAGGGAAGGGAAGGGAAGTTTCAGGGAAGGGAAGTTTCAGGGAAGGGAAGGGAAGGGAAGGGAAGGGAAGTTTCAGGGAAGGGAAGTTTCAGGGAAGGGAAGGGAAGGGAAGGGAAGGGAAGGGAAGGGAAGGGAAGGGAAGGGAAGGGAAGGGAAGGGAAGGGAAGGGAAGGGAAGGGAAGGGAAAGGAAGTTTCAGGGAAGGGAAGGGAAGGGAAGGGAAGGGAAGGGAAGGGAAGGGAAGGGAAGGGAAGGGAAGGGAAGGGAAGGGAAGGGAAGTTTCAGGGAAGGGAAGTTTCAGGGAAGGGAAGGGAAGGGAAGGGAAGGGAAGGGAAGGGAAGGGAAGGGAAGGGAAGGGAAGGGAAGGGAAGGGAAGGGAAGGGAAGGGAAGTTTCAGGGAAGGGAAGTTTCAGGGAAGGGAAGGGAAGTTTCAGGGAAGGGAAGTTTCAGGGAAGGGAAGGGAAGGGAAGGGAAGGGAAGGGAAGGGAAGGGAAGGGAAGGGAAGGGAAGGGAAGGGAAGGGAAGGGAAGGGAAGGGAAGGGAAGGGAAGTTTCAGGGAAGTTTCAGGGAAGGGAAGGGAAGGGAAGGGAAGGGAAGGGAAGGGAAGGGAAGGGAAGGGAAGGGAAGGGAAGGGAAGGGAAGGGAAGGGAAGGGAAGGGAAGGGAAGGGAAGGGAAGGGAAGGGAAGGGAAGGGAAGGGAAGGGAAGGGAAGGGAAGGGAAGGGAAGGGAAGGGAAGGGAAGGGAAGGGAAGGGAAGGGAAGGGAAGGGAAGGGAAGGGAAGGGAAGGGAAGGGAAGGGAAGGGAAGTTTCAGGGAAGGGAAGGGAAGGGAAGGGAAGTTTCAGGGAAGGGAAGGGAAGTTTCAGGGAAGGGAAGTTTCAGGGAAGTTTCAGGGAAGTTTCAGGGAAGTTTCAGGGAAGTTTCAGGGAAGTTTCAGGGAAGGGAAGGGAAGGGAAGGGAAGGGAAGGGAAGGGAAGGGAAGGGAAGGGAAGGGAAGGGAAGGGAAGGGAAGGGAAGGGAAGGGAAGGGAAGGGAAGGGAAGGGAAGGGAAGGGAAGGGAAGGGAAGGGAAGGGAAGGGAAGGGAAGGGAAGGGAAGGGAAGGGAAGGGAAGGGAAGGGAAGGGAAGTTTCAGGGAAGGGAAGGGAAGGGAAGGGAAGGGAAGGGAAGGGAAGGGAAGGGAAGGGAAGGGAAGGGAAGTTTCAGGGAAGGGAAGTTTCAGGGAAGGGAAGGGAAGGGAAGGGAAGGGAAGGGAAGGGAAGGGAAGGGAAGGGAAGGGAAGGGAAGGGAAGGGAAGGGAAGGGAAGGGAAGGGAAGGGAAGGGAAGGGAAGGGAAGGGAAGGGAAGGGAAGGGAAGGGAAGGGAAGGGAAGGGAAGGGAAGGGAAGGGAAGGGAAGGGAAGGGAAGGGAAGGGAAGGGAAGGGAAGGGAAGGGAAGGGAAGGGAAGGGAAGGGAAGGGAAGGGAAGTTTCAGGGAAGGGAAGGGAAGGGAAGGGAAGGGAAGTTTCAGGGAAGGGAAGGGAAGGGAAGGGAAGGGAAGGGAAGGGAAGGGAAGGGAAGGGAAGTTTCAGGGAAGTTTCAGGGAAGTTTCAGGGAAGTTTCAGGGAAGGGAAGTTTCAGGGAAGGGAAGGGAAGTTTCAGGGAAGTTTCAGGGAAGTTTCAGGGAAGTTTCAGGGAAGTTTCAGGGAAGTTTCAGGGAAGTTTCAGGGAAGGGAAGGGAAGGGAAGGGAAGGGAAGGGAAGGGAAGGGAAGGGAAGGGAAGGGAAGGGAAGGGAAGGGAAGGGAAGGGAAGGGAAGGGAAGGGAAGGGAAGGGAAGGGAAGGGAAGGGAAGGGAAGGGAAGGGAAGGGAAGGGAAGGGAAGGGAAGGGAAGGGAAGGGAAGGGAAGGGAAGGGAAGGGAAGGGAAGGGAAGTTTCAGGGAAGGGAAGTTTCAGGGAAGGGAAGTTTCAGGGAAGGGAAGGGAAGGGAAGGGAAGGGAAGTTTCAGGGAAGGGAAGGGAAGGGAAGGGAAGGGAAGTTTCAGGGAAGGGAAGTTTCAGGGAAGGGAAGTTTCAGGGAAGTTTCAGGGAAGGGAAGGGAAGTTTCAGGGAAGGGAAGGGAAGGGAAGGGAAGGGAAGGGAAGGGAAGGGAAGGGAAGGGAAGGGAAGGGAAGGGAAGGGAAGGGAAGGGAAGGGAAGGGAAGGGAAGGGAAGGGAAGGGAAGGGAAGGGAAGTTTCAGGGAAGGGAAGGGAAGGGAAGGGAAGGGAAGGGAAGGGAAGGGAAGTTTCAGGGAAGGGAAGGGAAGGGAAGGGAAGGGAAGGGAAGGGAAGGGAAGGGAAGGGAAGGGAAGGGAAGGGAAGGGAAGGGAAGGGAAGGGAAGGGAAGGGAAAGGAAGTTTCAGGGAAGGGAAGGGAAGGGAAGGGAAGGGAAGGGAAGGGAAGGGAAGGGAAGGGAAGGGAAGGGAAGGGAAGGGAAGGGAAGGGAAGGGAAGGGAAGGGAAGGGAAGGGAAGGGAAGGGAAGGGAAGGGAAGGGAAGGGAAGGGAAGGGAAGGGAAGGGAAGGGAAGGGAAGGGAAGGGAAGGGAAGGGAAGGGAAGGGAAGTTTCAGGGAAGGGAAGGGAAGGGAAGGGAAGGGAAGGGAAGGGAAGGGAAGGGAAGGGAAGGGAAGGGAAGGGAAGGGAAGGGAAGGGAAGGGAAGGGAAGGGAAGGGAAGGGAAGGGAAGGGAAGGGAAGGGAAGGGAAGGGAAGGGAAGGGAAGGGAATTTTCAGGGAAGTTTCAGGGAAGTTTCAGGGAAGTTTCAGGGAAGGGAAGGGAAGGGAAGGGAAGGGAAGGGAAGGGAAGGGAAGGGAAGGGAAGGGAAGGGAAGGGAAGGGAAGGGAAGGGAAGGGAAGGGAAGGGAAGGGAAGGGAAGGGAAGGGAAGGGAAGGGAAGGGAAGGGAAGGGAAGGGAAGGGAAGGGAAGGGAAGGGAAGGGAAGGGAAGGGAAGGGAAGGGAAGGGAAGGGAAGGGAAGGGAAGTTTCAGGGAAGGGAAGTTTCAGGGAAGGGAAGGGAAGGGAAGGGAAGTTTCAGGGAAGGGAAGGGAAGTTTCAGGGAAGTTTCAGGGAAGGGAAGGGAAGGGAAGTTTCAGGGAAGTTTCAGGGAAGGGAAGGGAAGGGAAGGGAAGGGAAGGGAAGGGAAGGGAAGGGAAGGGAAGGGAAGGGAAGGGAAGGGAAGGGAAGGGAAGGGAAGGGAAGGGAAGGGAAGGGAAGGGAAGTTTCAGGGAAGGGAAGGGAAGGGAAGGGAAGGGAAGGGAAGGGAAGGGAAGGGAAGGGAAGGGAAGGGAAGGGAAGGGAAGGGAAGTTTCAGGGAAGGGAAGGGAAGTTTCAGGGAAGGGAAGGGAAGGGAAGGGAAGGGAAGGGAAGGGAAGGGAAGGGAAGGGAAGGGAAGGGAAGGGAAGGGAAGGGAAGGGAAGGGAAGGGAAGGGAAGGGAAGGGAAGGGAAGGGAAGGGAAGGGAAGGGAAGGGAAGGGAAGGGAAGGGAAGGGAAGGGAAGGGAAGTTTCAGGGAAGGGAAGGGAAGGGAAGGGAAGGGAAGGGAAGGGAAGGGAAGGGAAGGGAAGGGAAGGGAAGGGAAGGGAAGGGAAGGGAAGGGAAGGGAAGGGAAGGGAAGGGAAGGGAAGGGAAGGGAAGGGAAGGGAAGGGAAGGGAAGGGAAGGGAAGGGAAGGGAAGGGAAGGGAAGGGGAAGGGAAGTTTCAGGGAAGGGAAGTTTCAGGGAAGGGAAGGGAAGGGAAGGGAAGGGAAGGGAAGGGAAGGGAAGTTTCAGGGAAGAGAAGGGAAGGGAAGGGAAGGGAAGGGAAGGGAAGGGAAGGGAAGGGAAGTTTCAGGGAAGGGAAGGGAAGTTTCAGGGAAGGGAAGGGAAGGGAAGGGAAGGGAAGGGAAGGGAAGGGAAGGGAAGGGAAGGGAAGGGAAGGGAAGGGAAGGGAAGGGAAGGGAAGGGAAGGGAAGGGAAGGGAAGGGAAGGGAAGGGAAGGGAAGGGAAGGGAAGTTTCAGGGAAGGGAAGGGAAGGGAAGGGAAGTTTCAGGGAAGGGAAGGGAAGGGAAGGGAAGTTTCAGGGAAGGGAAGGGAAGGGAAGGGAAGTTTCAGGGAAGGGAAGGGAAGTTTCAGGGAAGGGAAGGGAAGTTTCAGGGAAGGGAAGGGAAGGGAAGGGAAGGGAAGTTTCAGGGAAGGGAAGGGAAGGGAAGGGAAGGGAAGGGAAGGGAAGGGAAGTTTCAGGGAAGGGAAGGGAAGGGAAGGGAAGGGAAGGGAAGGGAAGGGAAGGGAAGGGAAGGGAAGGGAAGGGAAGGGAAGGGAAGGGAAGGGAAGGGAAGGGAAGGGAAGGGAAGGGAAGGGAAGGGAAGGGAAGGGAAGGGAAGGGAAGGGAAGGGAAGGGAAGGGAAGGGAAGGGAAGGGAAGGGAAGGGAAGGGAAGGGAAGGGAAGGGAAGGGAAGGGAAGGGAAGGGAAGGGAAGGGAAGGGAAGGGAAGGGAAGGGAAGGGAAGGGAAGGGGAAGTTTCAGGGAAGGGAAGGGAAGGGAAGGGAAGTTTCAGGGAAGGGAAGGGAAGGGAAGTTTCAGGGAAGGGAAGTTTCAGGGAAGGGAAGTTTCAGGGAAGGGAAGGGAAGGGAAGGGAAGGGAAGGGAAGGGAAGGGAAGGGAAGGGAAGGGAAGGGAAGGGAAGGGAAGGGAAGGGAAGGGAAGGGAAGGGAAGGGAAGGGAAGGGAAGGGAAGGGAAGGGAAGTTTCAGGGAAGGGAAGGGAAGGGAAGGGAAGGGAAGGGAAGGGAAGGGAAGGGAAGGGAAGGGAAGGGAAGGGAAGGGAAGGGAAGGGAAGGGAAGGGAAGGGAAGGGAAGGGAAGGGAAGGGAAGGGAAGGGAAGGGAAGGGAAGGGAAGGGAAGGGAAGGGAAGGGAAGGGAAGGGAAGGGAAGGGAAGGGAAGGGAAGGGAAGGGAAGTTTCAGGGAAGGGAAGGGAAGGGAAGGGAAGGGAAGGGAAGTTTCAGGGAAGGGAAGGGAAGGGAAGGGAAGGGAAGGGAAGGGAAGGGAAGGGAAGGGAAGTTTCAGGGAAGGGAAGGGAAGGGAAGGGAAGGGAAGGGAAGTTTCAGGGAAGGGAAGGGAAGGGAAGGGAAGTTTCAGGGAAGGGAAGGGAAGTTTCAGGGAAGGGAAGGGAAGTTTCAGGGAAGTTTCAGGGAAGTTTCAGGGAAGGGAAGGGAAGGGAAGTTTCAGGGAAGTTTCAGGGAAGGGAAGGGAAGGGAAGGGAAGGGAAGGGAAGGGAAGGGAAGGGAAGGGAAGGGAAGGGAAGGGAAGGGAAGGGAAGGGAAGGGAAGGGAAGGGAAGGGAAGAGAAGGGAAGGGAAGGGAAGGGAAGTTTCAGGGAAGGGAAGTTTCAGGGAAGGGAAGGGAAGGGAAGTTTCAGGGAAGGGAAGGGAAGGGAAGGGAAGGAAGGGAAGGGAAGGGAAGGGAAGGGAAGGGAAGGGAAGGGAAGGGAAGGGAAGGGAAGGGAAGGGAAGGGAAGGGAAGGGAAGGGAAGGGAAGGGAAGGGAAGGGAAGGGAAGGGAAGGGAAGGGAAGTTTCAGGGAAGGGAAGGGAAGGGAAGGGAAGGGAAGGGAAGGGAAGGGAAGGGAAGGGAAGGGAAGGGAAGGGAAGGGAAGGGAAGGGAAGGGAAGGGAAGGGAAGGGAAGGGAAGGGAAGGGAAGGGAAGGGAAGGGAAGGGAAGGGAAGGGAAGGGAAGGGAAGGGAAGGGAAGGGAAGGGAAGGGAAGGGAAGGGAAGGGAAGGGAAGGGAAGGGAAGGGAAGGGAAGGGAAGGGAAGGGAAGGGAAGGGAAGGGAAGGGAAGGGAAGGGAAGGGAAGGGAAGGGAAGGGAAGGGAAGGGAAGTTTCAGGGAAGGGAAGTTTCAGGGAAGGGAAGGGAAGTTTCAGGGAAGGGAAGTTTGGAAGGGAAGGGAAGTTTCAGGGAAGGGAAGTTTCAGGGAAGGGAAGTTTCAGGGAAGGGAAGTTTCAGGGAAGGGAAGGGAAGGGAAGTTTCAGGGAAGGGAAGTTTCAGGGAAGGGAAGTTTCAGGGAAGGGAAGTTTCAGGGAAGTTTCAGGGAAGTTTCAGGGAAGTTTCAGGGAAGTTTCAGGGAAGTTTCAGGGAAGTTTCAGGGAAGTTTCAGGGAAGTGTCAGGGAAGTTTCAGGGAAGTGTCAGGGAAGGGAAGGAAGGGAAGGGAAGGAAGGGAAGGGAAGGGAAGGGAAGGGAAGGGAAGGGAAGGGAAGGGAAGGGAAGGGAAGGGAAGGGAAGGGAAGGGAAGGGAAGGGAAGGGAAGGGAAGGGAAGGGAAGGGAAGGGAAGGGAAGGGAAGGGAAGGGAAGGGAAGGGAAGGGAAGGGAAGGGAAGGGAAGGGAAGGGAAGGGAAGTTTCAGGGAAGGGAAGTTTCAGGGAAGGGAAGGGAAGGGAAGGGAAGGGAAGGGAAGGGAAGGGAAGTTTCAGGGAAGTTTCAGGGAAGTTTCAGGGAAGGGAAGGGAAGGGAAGTTTCAGGGAAGGGAAGTTTCAGGGAAGGGAAGTTTCAGGGAAGGGAAGGGAAGTTTCAGGGAAGGGAAGGGAAGGGAAGGGAAGGGAAGGGAAGGGAAGGGAAGGGAAGGGAAGGGAAGGGAAGGGAAGGGTAGGGAAGGGAAGGGAAGGGAAGGGAAGGGAAGGGAAGGGAAGGGAAGGGAAGGGAAGGGAAGGGAAGGGAAGGGAAGGGAAGGGAAGGGAAGGGAAGGGAAGGGAAGTTTCAGGGAAGTTTCAGGGAAGTTTCAGGGAAGTTTCAGGGAAGTTTCAGGGAAGTTTCAGGGAAGTTTCAGGGAAGTTTCAGGGAAGGGAAGGGAAGTTTCAGGGAAGGGAAGGGAAGGGAAGGGAAGGGAAGGGAAGGGAAGGGAAGGGAAGTTTCAGGGAAGGGAAGGGAAGGGAAGGGAAGGGAAGGGAAGGGAAGGGAAGGGAAGGGAAGGGAAGGGAAGTTTCAGGGAAGGGAAGGGAAGGGAAGGGAAGTTTCAGGGAAGGGAAGGGAAGGGAAGGGAAGTTTCAGGGAAGGGAAGGGAAGTTTCAGGGAAGGGAAGGGAAGTTTCAGGGAAGTTTCAGGGAAGTTTCAGGGAAGTTTCAGGGAAGTTTCAGGGAAGTTTCAGGGAAGTTTCAGGGAAGTTTCAGGGAAGGGAAGGGAAGGGAAGGGAAGGGAAGGGAAGGGAAGGGAAGGGAAGGGAAGGGAAGGGAAGGGAAGGGAAGGGAAGGGAAGGGAAGGGAAGGGAAGGGAAGGAAGGGAAGGGAAGGGAAGGGAAGGGAAGGGAAGGGAAGGGAAGGGAAGGGAAGGGAAGGGAAGGGAAGGGAAGGGAAGGGAAGGGAAGGGAAGGGAAGGGAAGGGAAGGGAAGGGAAGGGAAGGGAAGTTTCAGGGAAGGGAAGTTTCAGGGAAGGGAAGTTTCAGGGAAGGGAAGGGAAGGGAAGTTTCAGGGAAGGGAAGGGAAGGGAAGGGAAGGGAAGGGAAGGGAAGGGAAGGGAAGGGAAGGGAAGGGAAGGGAAGGGAAGGGAAGGGAAGGGAAGGGAAGGGAAGGGAAGGGAAGGGAAGGGAAGGGAAGGGAAGGGAAGGGAAGGGAAGGGAAGGGAAGGGAAGGGAAGGGAAGGGAAGGGAAGTTTCAGGGAAGGGAAGGGAAGGGAAGGGAAGGGAAGGGAAGGGAAGGAAGGGAAGGGAAGGGAAGGGAAGGGAAGGAAGGGAAGGGAAGGGAAGGGAAGGGAAGGGAAGGGAAGGGAAGGGAAGGGAAGGGAAGGGAAGGGAAGGGAAGGGAAGGGAAGGGAAGTTTCAGGGAAGGGAAGGGAAGTTTCAGGGAAGGGAAGTTTCAGGGAAGGGAAGTTTCAGGGAAGTTTCAGGGAAGTTTCAGGGAAGGGAAGGGAAGGGAAGGGAAGGGAAGGGAAGGGAAGTTTCAGGGAAGGGAAGTTTCAGGGAAGGGAAGGGAAGTTTCAGGGAAGGGAAGTTTCAGGGAAGGGAAGGGAAGGGAAGGGAAGGGAAGGGAAGGGAAGGGAAGGGAAGGGAAGGGAAGGGAAGGGAAGGGAAGGGAAGGGAAGGGAAGGAAGGGAAGGGAAGGGAAGGGAAGGGAAGGGAAGGGAAGGGAAGGGAAGGGAAGGGAAGGGAAGGGAAGGGAAGGGAAGGGAAGGGAAGGGAGGAAGGGAAGGGAAGGGAAGGGAAGGGAAGTTTCAGGGAAGGGAAGGGAAGGGAAGGGAAGGGAAGGGAAGGGAAGGGAAGGGAAGGGAAGGGAAGGGAAGGGAAGGGAAGGGAAGGGAAGGGAAGGGAAGGGAAGGGAAGGGAAGGGAAGGGAAGGGAAGGGGGAAGGGAAGGGAAGGGAAGGGAAGTTTCAGGGAAGGGAAGGGAAGTTTCAGGGAAGGGAAGGGAAGGGAAGGGAAGGGAAGTTTCAGGGAAGGGAAGGGAAGGGAAGGGAAGGGAAGGGAAGGGAAGGGAAGGGAAGGAAGGGAAGGGAAGGGAAGGGAAGGGAAGGGAAGGGAAGGGAAGGGAAGGGAAGGGAAGGGAAGGGAAGGGAAGGGAAGGGAAGGGAAGGGAAGGGAAGGGAAGGGAAGGGAAGGGAAGGGAAGGGAAGGGAAGGGAAGGAAGGGAAGGGAAGGGAAGGGAAGGGAAGGGAAGGGAAGGGAAGGGAAGGGAAGGAAGGGAAGGGAAGGGAAGGGAAGGGAAGGGAAGGGAAGGGAAGGGAAGGGAAGGGAAGGGAAGGGAAGGGAAGGGAAGGAGGAAGTTTCAGGGAAGGGAAGGGAAGGGAAGGGAAGGGAAGGGAAGGGAAGGGAAGGGAAGGGAAGGGAAGGGAAGTTTCAGGGAAGGGAAGGGAAGGGAAGGGAAGGGAAGTTTCAGGGAAGGGAAGGGAAGGGAAGGGAAGGGAAGGGAAGGGAAGGGAAGGGAAGGGAAGGGAAGGGAAGGGAAGGGAAGGGAAGGGAAGGGAAGGA
>JAKDEW010001312.1:0-26455 GCA_021963965.1 Artemisiospiza belli
GATTAGATGGGAAAAGGGTTGGGAAGATCTGGGAGAAAAGTTGGGAAAAGGCAGGAGTTGTCGCTGAATTCCTATGGATTCATCGGGGTCTTAAAAGGTTTCAGGAGCCACCATCAGATCCTACAAGGATTCACCAGGATCCTACAAAATTCCACAAATTATCACCAGATCCTAACTGGATTCACCAGGATCCCACGTAATTCCCAAAATTCTCATCAGACGCTAAAAGAATTCACCAGGATCCTACAAAACTCACACAATTCTCATCAGATCCCGAAAGGATTCACCAGGATCCCACAAAAGCCCTGGAATCATCATCAGATCCTAACAGGGTTCACCATTTTCCTAAAGAACTCCCAGTCCCTCCCAGTCCATCCCAGTCAATCCCAATCTCATCCCAGTCCATCCCAGTCCATCCCAGTCAATCCCAATCTCATCCCAGTCCCTCCCAGTCCCTCCCAGTCCCATCCCAGTCCATCCCAGTCCCTCCCAGTCCCTCCCAGGCGCGGCGTCTCGCAGCACAGGCGCGTGATGAAGTCGTCCGTGCGGTACGTGCGGAACTGAACCTCTGCGGAATGGGAAAAAAAAAAGTCCAAAAACAAAATTGGGATTAGATGGGAAAAGGGTTGGGAATAATGTTGGGATAGGGCAGGAATTGTCGCTGAATTTCTATGGATTCATCGGGGTCTTGGAAGGTTCCAGGAGCCATCAACAGGTCCTACAACAATTGACTTCCACCTCGCAAAATTCCTCAAATTATCAATGGATTCCAACAGGGTTCACCAGGATCCTACAAGATCCCTGGAATTATCACCAGATCCTAAATAGGATTCACCACGGATCCCATCAGGATTCACCAGGACCCTACAGATAATTCCCGGAATTACCGTCGCATCCCGCAAGAATCCACAAGGATCCCACAAAAGCCCTGGAATTGTCATCAGATCCTAACAGGCTTCACCATTTTCCTAAAGAACTCCCAGTCCCTCCCAGTCCATCCCAGTCCATCCCAGTCCATCCCAGGCGCGGCGTCTCGTAGTACAGGCGCGTGATGAAGTCGTCCGTGCGGTACGGGCGGAACTGAACCTCTGCGGAATGGGGAAAAAAAGCCAAAAAAAAAATTGGGATTAGATGGGAAAAGGGTTGGGAATAATGTTGGGATAGGGCAGGAATTGTCGCTGAATTTCTATGGATTCATCGGGGTCTTGGAAGGTTCCAGGAGCCATCACCAGGTCCTACAACAATTGACTTCCACCTCGCAAAATTCCTCAAATTATCAATGGATTCCAACAGGGTTCACCAGGATCCTACAAAATTCCTGGAATTATCACCAGGTCCTAAACAGGATTCACCACGGATCCCATCAGGATTCACCAGGACCCTACGAATAATTCCCGGAATTACCGTCGCATCCCGCAAGAATCCACAAGGATCCCACAAAAGCCCTGGAATTGTCATCAGATCCTAACAGGGTTCACCATTTTCCTAAAGAACTCCCAGTCCCTCCCAGTCCATCCCAGTCCCTCCCAGTCCATCCCAGTCAATCCCAATCTCATCCCAGTCCATCCCAGTCCATCCCAGTCAATCCCAATCTCATCCCAGTCCATCCCAGTCCCATCCCAGTCCCTCCCAGTCCATCCCAGTCCCTCCCAGTCCATCCCAGTCCCTCCCAGGCGCGGCGTCTCGTAGTACAGGCGCGTGATGAAGTCGTCCGTGCGGTACGGGCGGAACTGAACCTCTGGGAAACGGGAAAAAAAGTCCAAAAACAAATTGGGATTAGATGGGAAAAGGGTTGGGAATAACGTTGGGATAGGGCAGGAATTGTCACTGAATTTCTATGGATTAATCGGGGTCTTAGAGGGTTCCAAGAGTCATTACCAGGTCCTACAAGCATTCACCATTGTTCTCCAAAATTCCCAAAATTCTCATCAGATCCCGAAAGGATTCACCAGGATCCCACAAAAGCCCTGGAATCATCATCAGATCCTAACAGGGTTCACCATTTTCCTAAAGAACTCCCAGTCCCTCCCAGTCCATCCCAGTCAATCCCAATCTCATTCCAGTCCATCCCAGTCCCTCCCAGTCCATCCCAGGCGCGGCGTCTCGTAGTACAGGCGCGTGATGAAGTCGTCCGTGCGGTACGGGCGGAACTGAACCTCTGGGAAAGACGGGAAAGGTGGAAAAAATTGGATCAGAAGTGGTTGGGATAATGTGGGAAAATGGCTGCGATAAGGCAGGAGCTGTCTCTGAATTCCTATGGATTCATCGGGGTCTTTGAAGCTTGCAGGAGTCATCACCAGGTCCTACAAGAATTCACCAAGATCCTACAAAATTCCACAAATTACCAGGATCCTACAAGGATTCATCGTTATCCTACAAAATTCCTCACATTATCATCAGATCCCAAAAGGATTCACCGTTATCCTACAAAATTCCCAAAATTCCCATCAGATCCTGCAAGGATTCATCATCGCCCTACAAAATTCCCAAAATTCCCATCCGATCCTAGAGGGATTCACCGTGATCCTACAAAATTCCGGGAATTATCAACAGATCCTAAACTCAACTCTCCACGATGCTCCAAAGCCAGGATCCCAATCTCATCCCAGTCCATCCCAGTCCATTCCCAGTCCATCCCAGTCCATCCGGGCCGAACTGCACCTCTGGGAATGGGGGGAAAGGTGGAAAAAAATTTGGGATGAGACGGGGAAAGGGTTGGGATGAGGTGGGAAAAGGGTTGGGACAGGGCAGGAATTGTCGCTGGATTCCTACGGATTCATCGGGGTCACGGAAGGTTCCAGGAGCCACCATCAGATCCTACAAGCATTTGCCGTAATCCTACAAAATTCTCAGAATTTCCAACAGATCCCAAAAGGATTCACCGGGATCCTACAAAATCCCAGAAATTATCAATGGACCTCAATAGGATTCGTCGTTACGGCACAAAATTCCTGCAACCCTCACAAGATCCCAAGAGGTTTCACCAGGATCCTGCAAAACTCCCTGGAACCATCAGCAGATCCTACAAGGATTCATCAACACCCTCCAAAATTCCCGGAATTGTCAACAGGTCCTAACTGGATTCACCGTGATCCTACAAAATTCCCAAAATTATCAGTGGGTTCCAACAGGGTTCATCAGGATCCTACAAAATTCCTGGCGTTATCACCAGGTCCTAAACAGGATCCACCATGGATCCCACCAGGATTCACCAGGACCCTACAAGATTCCAAAAATTATCACCAGAATCCAAACATGATTCACCGTTATCCCACCGAATTCCTGGAATTATCATCGGATCCTACAAGGATTCACCAGGATCCCACAAAATTCCCCAAGTTATCAATGAATCCTACAAGGACTCATCGTTGTCCTGCAGAATTCCCGTACCTTCACCTGGATCCCAAACGGATTCACCAGGATCCTACAAAATACCAGAATTCTTATCAGATTCTAGAAAGATTCACCAGGATCCCACAAAATTCCCAGAATTCTTATCAGAATCTGGAAGGAATCACCAGGATCCCACAAAATCCCAGAAATGATCGCTGCATCCTACAAGGATTCAGCTGGATCCTGCAAAATCCCCAAAATTATCACAAGTTTCCACGAGGCTTCATCAGGATCCTACAAAATTCCCAGAACTGTCAATGGATCCTACAAAATTCCCAGAATTCTTATCAGATTCCGGAAGGATTCACCAGGATCCCACAAAATTCCCAGAATTCTTATCAGATTCCGGAAGGATTCACCAGGATCCTACAAAATTCCCAGAATTCTTATCAGACTCCGGAAGGATTCACCAGGATCCCACAAAATTCCCAGAATTCTGATCAGATTCCGGAAGGATTCACCAGGATCCCACAAAATTCCCAGAATTTTTATCAGATTCTGGGAGGATTCACCAGGATGCCACAAAATTCCCAGAATTCTGATCAGATTCCGGAAGGATTCACCAGGATCCCACAAAATTCCCAGAATTTTTATCAGATTCCGGAAGGATTCACCAGGATCCCGCAAAATTCCCAGAATTATCACCAGATCCTAAATAAAATTCAACTTTGTCCTACAAAATTCCCAAAATTTTCACTGGATCCCAAACTGGATTCATCAGGATCCTACAAAATTCCCAAAATTCTCATCAGATCCCAAAAGGATTCACCAGGATCCTACAAAATTCCCAGAATTCTCACTGCTTCCCCTCAAGAGTTACCAGGATCCTGCAAAATTCCCAAAATTATCATCGGATCCCAAAAGGATTCACTGTGATCCTACAGAATTCCCAAAATTCTCAACAGATCCTACAAGGATTCATCACCGTTATCCGACAAAATTCCCGGAATTTTCAACAGACCCCGAAAGGATTCACCAGGATCCTACAGAATTCCTGCAATCATCACTGGATCCTAAAAAAAATTCAACTTTATCCCACAAAATTCCCCAAATTTTCACTGGTTCCCAAACTGGATTCAGCTGGATCCCACAAAATTCCCGGAATTTTCTCTGGATTCCACAAAATTCCCGGAATTTTCACTGGATCCCACAGAATTCCCGGAATTTTCACTGGATCCCACAAAACTCCCCAAAATTTTCACTGGATCCCACAGAATTCCCGGAATTTTCAGTGGATCCCACAGAATTCCCCAAAATTTTCACTGGATGCCACAGAATTCCCCGGAATTTTCACTGGATCCCACAAAATTCCCCGAATTTACACTGGATCCCCCAAAATTCCCAAAATTTTCACTGGATCCCACAGAATTCCTGGAATTTTCACTGGATCCCACAAAATTCCCAGAATTTTCACTGAATCCCTCAAAACTCCCCAAAATTTTCCCTGGATCCCACAAAATTCCCGGAATTTTCACTGGATCCCACAGAATTCCCGGAATTTTCACTGGATCCCACAAAACTCCCGGAATTTTCACTGGATCCCACAAAATTCCTGGAATTTTCACCGGATCCCACAAAATTCCCCCAAAATTTTCACTGGATCCCACAAAATTCCCCAAAATTTTCACTGGATCCCACAAAATTCCCAAAAATTTTCACTGGATCCCACAGAATTCCCGGAATTTTCACTGGATCCCACAGAATTCCCGGAATTTTCACTGGATCCCACAAAATTCCCAAAATTTTCACTGGATCCCACAAAACTCCTGGAATTTTCCACAGATCCTCAATAAATTCCATCAGGACCCCATAAAATTCCCGAAATTTCCCCGGACCCCACAGCGGCGACATCGGCGTCCGGAGAAATTCCCAAATTTCTCCGGAGCTTTTCGGGAATCGCCGGAATTGCCGGAATCACCGGAATCGCCGGAATTGCCGGAATTGCCGGAATCGCCGGAATTCCCGGCTGCGGGAACGGATCTGCTGGAGGCTGAGCGGGACGGAGAAATTGTGGGAAAAAACCAGAAAAGCCCCAAAAAAAACCTTTGGAGAATCCTGGAGAAGCTTTGGAGAACCCCAGAAAAACTTCTGAGAACTTTATGAGACCTCCAGAAGAACCCATAAAACCTTCTGAGAACCTCAAGAGACCTTCTGGAAACTCCATAAAACCTCCTGAAATCCATGGAGAACCTTCAGAAGACCCCATAAAACCTTCTGGAAACCATGGAGAACCTTTAGAAGACCCCATAAAACCTTCTCAAAACCTCAAGGAACCTTCTGAAGACCCCAGAAAACCTTCTAAAAAACCCATAAAACCTTCTGGAATCCATGGAGAACCACAGGAGAGCCCCAGAAAACCTTCTGAGAACCTCAAGAGACCTTCAGAAGAACCCATCAAAACCTTCTGGGAACCATGGAGAACCTTCAGAAGACCCCAGAAAACCTTCTGAGAACCTCAAGAGACCTTCTGAAGAACCCATAAAACCTCCAGGAAACCATGGACAACTCTTGAAGAACCCAAAGCAACCTTCTAAAAACCATGGAACACCCTTGGAGAACCACATAAAACCTTCTGAGAACTTCGTGAGACCTTCAGAAGGCTCCATAAAACCTTCTGGGAACCATGGACAACCTCAGGAGAACCCCAGAAAACCTTCTGAGAACCACGGAGAACCTTTGGAGAACCCCATAAAACCTTCTGAGAACCACGGAGAACCTTCAGAAGACCCGATAAAACCTCCAGAAAACCATGGACAACTCTTGAAGAACCCAAAACAACCTTCTAAAAACCATGGAAAACCCTTGGAGAAGCACATAAAACCTTCTGGAAACCATGGACAACCTTTGGAGAACCCCAGAAAACCTTCTGAGAACTTCAAGAAACCTTCTGAAAACCCCATAAAACCTTCTGGAATCCATGGAGAACCCTTGAGGAACCCCAGAAAACCTTCTGAGAACCTCCAGGGACCTTCTGAAGACCCCATAAAACCTTCTGGGAACCATGGAGAACCTTTGGAGGACCACATAAAATCTCCTGAAGACCCCATAAAATCTTCTGGGAACCATGGAAAAGCACTGGAGAACCCCATAGGACCTTCTGAAGACCCCATAAATCTTTCTGGAAACCCCATCAAACCTTCTGGGAACCATGGACAACCCCAGGAGAACCCCATAAGACCTTCTGAGAACCTCAAGAGACCTTCAGGTGACCCCATAAAACCTTCTGGACAGCACAGAAAACCTTTGGAGAACTCCATAAAACCTCCTGAGAACCTCCAGGAACCTCCTGAAGACCCCGTAAAACCTTCTGGAAACCATGAAGAACTCTTGGACAACCCCAAAAGACCTTCTGGAAACCATGGAGAACCCTCAGAGAACTCCATAAAACCTTCTGAGAACCTCAAAAGACCTTCACAAAACTCCATAAAACCTTCCAGACGTCATGGAAAATTCTTGGAGAACTCCAAGAAACCTTCTGGGAACCACGGACAGCTCTTGGACAACCCAAAAAAACCTTCTGCAAACCATGGAGAACCTTTGGAGACCTCCATAAAACCTTCTGAGAACTTCATGAGACCTTCTGAAAACCCCATAAAACCTTCTGGGAACCATGGAAAACCCTTGAAGAACTCCATAAAACCTTCTGAGAACCTCCAGGGACCTTCTGAAGACCCCATAAAACCTTCTGGGAACCCCGAAAGGCTTTCACAAAACTCCATAAAACTTTCTGAGAACTTCAAGAAACCTTCTCAAGACCCCACAAAACCTTCTGAAATCCATGGAGAACCTTCAGAAGACCCCATAAAACCTCCAGAAAACTCTTGGACAACTCTTGAAGAACCCAAAAAAACCTTCTAAAAACCATGGAACACCCTTGGAGAACCCCAGAAAACCTTCTGAGAACTTCATGAGACCTTCAGAAGGCTCCATAAAACCTTCTGGGAACCACGGACAACCTCTGGAGAACCCCAGAAAACCTTCTGGGGACCATGGAGAACCTTTGGAGAACCCCAGAAAACCTTTTGAGAACCACGGAGAACCTTTGGAGAACCCCCATAAAACCTTCTGAAATCCATGGAGAACCTTCAGAAGACCCCATAAAACCTCCAGGAAACCATGGACAACTCTTGAAGAACCCAAAGCAACCTTCTAAAAACCATGGAACACCCTTGGAGAACCACATAAAACCTTCTGAAAACTTCATGGGACCTTCAGAAGGCTCCATAAAACCTTCTGGGAACCATGGACAACCTCAGGAGAACCCCATAAAACCCTCTGAGACCAATGGAGAACCTTTGGAGAACCCCATAAAACCTTCTGAAATCCATGGAGAACCTTCAGAAGACCCCATAAAACCTCCAGAAAACCATGAACAACTCCTGAAGAACCCAAAACAACCTTCTAAAAACCATGGAACACCCTTGGAGAAGCACATAAAACCTTCTGGAAACCATGGACAACCTTTGGAGAAGCCCAGAAAACCTTCTGAGAACTTCAAGAGACCTTCAGAGAGCTCCATAAAACCTTCTGGAAATCATTGACAACCCCAGGAGAACCCCACAAAACCTTCTGAGAACCATGGAGAACCTTTGGAGAACCCCATAAAACCTTCTGAAATCCATGGAGAACCTTCAGAAGACCCCGTAAAACCTCCAGAAAACTCTTGGACAACTCTTGAAGAACCCAAAACAATCTTCTAAAAACCATGGAAAACCCTTGGAGAACCACATAAAACCTTCTGGAAACCATGGAGAACCACAGGAGAACCCCAGAAAACTTTCTGAGAACTTTAAGAGACCTTGTGAGAACCCCAGAAAACCTTCTGGTAACCATGAAGAACCTTCTGAAGATCCCATAAAACCTTCCGGAAACCATAAAGAACCTTTAGAAGACCCCATAAAACCTTCTGGAAACCATGGAGAACCTTTAGAAGACCCCATAAAACCTTCTGAGAACCTCAAGGAACCTCCTGAGGACCTCATAGAACTTTCTGGAAACCATCTGAGAACCTTTAGGAGACCCCATAAAACCTTCTCAAAACCTAAAGGAACCTTCTGAAGAACCCATAAAACCTTCTGGAAACCGTGGAGAACCTTCAGAAGACCCCATAAAACCTTCTGGAAACCATGGAAAACCTTCAGAAAACTCCATAAAACCTCCAGAAATCCATGGAGAACCTTCAGAAGACCCCATAAAACCTTCTGAGAACCTCAAGGAACCTCCTGAGGACCTCATAGAACCTTCTGGAAACCATAAAGAACCTTTAGGAGACCCCATAAAACCTTCTCAAAACCTAAAGGAACCTTCAGGAAACTCTATAAAACCTCCTGAAATTCATGGAGAACCTTCAGAAGACCCCATAAAACCTTCTCAAAACCTGAAGGAACCTTCTGAAGAACCCATAAAACCTTCTGAAATCTATGGAGAGCCTTTAGGAGAACTCCATAAAACCTTCTGGAAACCATGGAGAACAACTGAAAAACCCCATAAAACCTTCTGAGAACCTCAGGAGACCTTCAGAAAACTCCATAAAACCTTCTGGAAACCACGGAAAACCCTTGGGGAACCCCATAAAACCTTTTGAGAACTTTGAAGAACCTTCTGAAGAACCCATAAAACCTTCTGAGAACATCAAAAGACCTTCTGGAAACTCCATAAAACCTCCTGAAATCCATGGAGAACCTTCAGAAGACCCCATAAAACCTTCTCAAAACCATAAAGAACCTTAAGAAGACCCCATAAAACCTTCTCAAAACCATGGAGAACCTTCAGAAAACTCCATAAAACCTCCTGTAATCAGTGGAGAACCTTCTGAAGACCCCATAAAACCTCCAGAAAACCATGGACAACTCTTGCAGAACCCAAGGAACCTTCTAAAAAACCATGGAAAACCCTTGGAGAACCCCATAAAACCTTCTGAAATCCATGCAGAACCTTCAGAAGACCCCATAAAACCTTCTGAGAACCTCAAGGAACCTTCTGAAGAACCCATAAACCTTTTGGAAACCTTGGAGAACCTTTAGAAGACCCCATAAAACCTTCCCAAAACCTCAAGGGACCTTCTGCAGACCCCATAAAACCTTCTGGAAACCATGGAGAACCTCGAGAAGACCCCATAAAACCTTCTCAAAACCTAAAAGAACCTTCTCAAGACCCCATAAAACCTTTTCAAAACCATAAAGAATCTTTAGAAGACCCCATAAAACCTTCTGAAGAACCCAGAAAACCTTCTCAAAACCGTGGAGAACCTTCAAAAAACTCCATAAAACCTTCTGGAAACCATGGAGAACCTCTAGAAGACCCCATAAAACCTTCTCAAAACCTCAAGGAACCTTCTGAAGAACCCATAAAACCTTTTTAAAACAATGAAGAACCTTTAGAAGACCCCAAAAAACCTTCTAAAAACCATGGAGAACCTTCAGGAAACTCCATAAAACCTTCTGGAAACCATGGAGAACCTTCAGAAGACCCCATAAAACCTTCTGGAAACCATGGAGAACCTTCTGAAGACCCCATAAAACCTTCTGGAAACCATAAAGAACCTTTACAAGACCCCATAAAACCTTCTCAAAACCATGGAGAACCTTTAGAAGACCCCATAAAACCTTCTCAAAACCTAAAGGAACTTTCTGAAGACCCCATAAAACCTTCTCAAAACCACGGAGAACCTTCAGAAAACTCCATAAAACCTCCTGAAATCCATGGAGAACCTTCAGAGGACCCCATAAAACCTTCTCAAAACCTCAAGGGACCTTTTAAAGACCCCATAAAACCTTCTCAAAACCATGGAGAACCTTCAGAAAACTCCATAAAACCTCCAGCAGACCCCATAAATCTTGGGAATTTTCTGGAATTTTCTGGAATTGTGTGGGCTGGTGGTGGCCCCGTACCGGTGTAGCCGATCTTCTCGAAGCTGAGCAGGCTGAAGATGCTGTTGTAGAGCTGCATCTCCTTCTTGCGCGTCTGGTCCATCTCGTCCAGGATGTCCATCAGCTCGTTGCCCGTCTTGGTGGGGTGCGAGCACTCGGCCTCGTGCACCGACAGCTCGTGGAAGGGGCCCTGCCAGGGACACCCGATGCGCTTGTACTTGCACTGCGTCACCCTGCGGGAAACGGGGACAACGTGGGACATTGGGGACATCTGGGGACAACTGGGGACAATCGGTGGCATTCCGAGGAGATTTGGGGTAGAAAGGGTCAAAAAGCCCCAAAAAAATCCCCAGAAATTCCGAAAAATCCAGGCAGGACCATTGCTGGTCCTCAGTGGTCCTCACAGTGCTGCTGGTGGGGCTGCAAGGAAGATCTCAAGAACTTTGAGGTGTCCCACCACCACAAAACCACCAAATATCACCTCAGAACCACCAAAAACCACCCCGAATCCACCAAAAACCACCTCGAGACACCAAAATACCTCAAAAAACCCCAGACATTCTTCTGGATGGTGCTGCAAGAAAGATCTCATGAACTTTGAGGTGTCCCACCACCCCAAAACCACCTAAAACACCTCAAAACCACCAAAATCCACCTGGAATCCACCAAAAGCCACCTCGAGACCCCAAAATACCTCAAAAAAAATTCCATTCTACTGATGGTGCTCCAAGAAAGATCTCAAGAACTTTGAGGTGTTCCACCATCCCAAAACCACCTAAAACACCTCAAAACCACCCCAAACCACTACTAATCCACCAAAAGCCACCTCGAGACCCCAAAATTCCTCCAAAAAATCCCACCCTTCTGATGGTGCGCCAAGAAAGATCTCGAGAACTTTGAGGTGTCCCACCACCCAGAAACCACCAAAAATCACCTCAAAACCACCAAAAACTACCTGGAAACCACCAAAAGCCACCTCAACACCCCAAAATACCTCAAAAAAAATCCCACCCTTCTGATGGTGCTTCAGGAAAGATCTCAAGAACTTTGAGGTGTCCAACCATCCCGAAACCACCAAAAACACCTCAAAAACGCCCCAAACCACCTGGAATCCACCAAAAACCACCCCGAGACCCCAAAATACCTCAAAAAACCCCAGACATCTTTCTGATGGTGCTGCAAGGAAGATCTCAAGAACTTTGAGGTGTCCCACCACCACAAAACCACCAAAACTACCACAAAACCACCAAAAACCACCACAAATCCATCCCAAACCACCTCGAGACCCCAAAATATCTCAAAAAATGCCAGACATCCTTCTGATAGTGCTGCAAAAAAGATCTCAAGAACTTTGAGGTGTCCCACCATCCCAAAACCACCAAAAACCATCCAAAAACCACAAAAAAATGCCCTAAAACCATCAAAACTGCTTAGAAGTCCCAAAAGATCTTTCACCTATCCTGACACTTTTTCTGGTGATGATCCAATGAAGATCTCAAGAACTTTGAGATGTCCCACCATCCAAAACCACCAAAAATCCCCTCGAAACCACAATAAATTGCCCCGGAACCACAAAAAATCCCAAAGAATCCCTAAAAAACCTCTTTCTATCATGCCACGCCTCCTGCTGGTGGCGCTCCAAAGATCTCAAGAACCTTGAGGTGTCCCACCATCCAGAAAGCACCTAAAACACCTCAAAACCACCAAAAACCACCAGGAATCCACCAAAAACCACCTCGAGACCCCAAAATACCTCAAAAAAATCCCAGACATCCTTCTGATGGTGCCGCAAGGAAGATCTCAAGAACTTTGACGTGTCCCACCACCCAGAAACCACCTAAAACACCTCAAAACCGCCCCAAACCACCTGGAATCCACCAAAAACCACCCCAAGACCCCAAAATACCTCAAAAAAACCCAGACATCCTTCTGATGGTGCTGCAATGAAGATCTCAAGAACTTTGAGGTGTCCCACCACTCCAAAACCACCTAAAACCACTTCAAAACCACCTCAAACCACCTGGAAACCACCAAACACCACCTCGAGACCTCATAACACCTCGAGAAATTCCCCAAAAAATTCCCAAACGTTCCCAAGAACGGACCTGTCCTGGCACTCCTCCTTCTGGTGGCGCTCGAGCAGCGAGCGGGGGAACTGGCGGGCGCAGAAGCCGCACTCGGCCGGCAGCTCGCTGACCGCCTTCTCCACGGCCAGGTTGCGGCAGCAGAGGCTCTTGGAGATCTCGCAGCGGCAGTTGGGACACGTGGCCTGCTCCTCCTTCAGCCGCGAGTCCGCCAGCAGGTGGATGAAACAGCCCGCGCACATCAGGTGCCCGTTGGTGCACTGGGGACGGGAAATACGGGGAATTCCCCATTGATCCCCCATTGATTCCCCATTGATCCCCAATTCCCATTGATTCCCATTGATTCCCAATTCCCCATTGATTCCCCATTGATTCCCAATTCCCATTGATTCCCATTGATTCCCATTGATCCCCAATTC
Organism: Artemisiospiza belli; assembly: GCA_021963965.1. NCBI lineage: Eukaryota > Metazoa > Chordata > Aves > Passeriformes > Passerellidae > Artemisiospiza > Artemisiospiza belli. Next base: position 12,766 of record JAKDEW010001312.1, read on the forward strand.
CCCATTGATCCCCAAGTCCCCATTGATTCCCATTGATTCCCATTGATTCCAACTGATTCCCAATTCCCCATTGATCCTCAAGTCCCCATTGGTTCCCATTGATTCCCATTGATTCTCAATTCCCCATTGATCCCCAATTCCCCATTGATTCCCATTGATCCCCAATTCCCCATTGATCCCCAATTCCCATTGATTCCAATTGATCCCCAATTCCCCATTGATCCCCAAGTCCCCATTGATCCCCCATTGATCCCCAATTCCCATTGATTCCCATTGATTCCCATTGATTCCCATTGATTCCCAATTCCCCATTGGTTCCCATTGATTCCCATTGATCCCCAATTCCCCATTGATCCCCAATTCCCCATTGATTCCCATTGATTCCCATTGATTCCAACTGATTCCCAATTCCCCATTGATCCCCAAGTCCCCATTGATTCCCATTGATTCCCATTGATTCCCAGTGATTCCCAATTCCCCATTGATCCCCAAGTCCCCATTGATTCCCATTGATTCCCATTGATTCTCAATTCCCCATTGATCCCCAATTCCCCATTGATTCCCAGTGATTCCCATTGATCCCCAATTCCCCATTGATTCCCATTGATTCCCAATTCCTCACTGGTTCTCATTGATTCCGCATCGATGCCCCATTGATCCCCCATTGATTCCCCATTGATTCCCATTGATTCTCATTGATTCCCCATCGATTCCCCATTGATCCCCAATTCCCATTGATTCCCATTGATTCCCAATTCCCATTGATTCCCATTGATTCCCAATTCCCCATTGATTCCCATTGATTCTCAATTCCCCATTGATCCCCAATTCCCCATTGATTCCCAGTGATTCCCATTGATTCCCATTCCTCATTGGTTCTCATTGATTCCCCATTGATTCCCCATTGATGCCCCATTGATGCCCCATTGATTCCCATTGATTCCCAATTCCCCAATGCAATTCGCCATTGATTCCCATTGATTCCCAATTCCTCATTGGTTCTCATTGATTCCCCATTGATCCCCCATTGATCCCCCATTGATTCCCATTTTCCCATTGGAATTCCCCATTGATTCCCATTGATTCCCAATTCCCCATTGATCCCCAATTCCCCATTGATTCCCATTGATTCCCATTGATTCCCACTTTCCCATTGGAATACCCCATTTATTCCCATTTTCCATTAGAATTTCCCATTGATTCCCATTGATTCTCACTGATTCCCCATTGATTCCCCATTGATTCCCAATTCCCCACTGGAATTCCACATTGATTTCCCATTGATCCCCAATTCCCCATTGGAATTCCCCATTGATTCCCAATTCCCCATTGATTCCCCATTGATTCCCAGCTCCCAACTTATTCCCCATTGATACCTATTTCCCCATTGATTCCCCACTGATTCCCAATTCCCCACTGGAATTCCCCATTGATTCCCCATTGATTCCCCATTGATTCCCCATTGACTCCCCATTGATTCCCAATTCCCCATTGGCATTCCCCATTGATTCCCAATTCCCCATTGATCCCCATTGATCCTCCATTGATCCCCGATTCCCCATTGATTCCCAATTCCCCATTGATTCCCCATTGATTCCCATTAATTTCCAATTGATTCCCAATTCCCCATTGATTCCCCACTGATCCCCAATTCCCCATTGATCCCCAAGTCCCCATTGATCTCCAATTCCCCATTGATCCCCATTTCCCCATTGATCCCCAATTCCCCATTGACTCCCAATTCCCCATTGATCCCAATTCCCCATTGATCCCCAATTCCCCACTGATCCCCAATTCCCCATTGACTCCCAATTTCCCAGTGATTCCCCACTGATTCCAATTGATCCCCAATTCCCCATTGATTCCCCATTGATTCCCCACTGATTCCCAATACCCCATTGATTCCCATTGATTCCCCAGTGATCCCCATTGATCCCCAATACCCCATTGATTCCCCATTGATTCCCCATTGATTCCCAATTCCCCATTGATTCCCTATTGATTCCCCACTGATTCCCATTGATCCCCATTGATTCCCAATTCCCCATTGATTCCCACTGATTCTCATTGATTCCCCATTGATCTCCAATTCCCCATTGATCCCCAATTCTCCATTGACCCCCATTGATTCCCAATTCCCCATTGGAATTCCCCATTGATTCCCAATCCCCTATTGATTCCCCACTGACCCCCACTGATTCCCATTGATTCCACATGGATTCCCATTGATCCCCCTGTGGAATTCCCCCTTGATTCCCAATTCCCCATTGATTCCCCATTGATCCCCAATTCCCCATTGATTCCCATTGATTCCAATTGATCCCCAATTCCCCATTGATTCCCCATTGATTATATATTGATTCCCATTGATCCCCCATTAATTCCCATTTATTATCATTGATTCCCCATTGATTTCCAATTCCCCATTGATCCCCAATTCCCCACTGACTCCCAATTCCCCATTGATTTCCAATTCCCCATTGATCCCCATTTCCCCATTGATCCCCAATTCCCCATTGATCCCAATTTCCCAGTGATCCACAATTCCCCATTGATCCCCAATTCCCCATTGATCCCCAATTCCCCATTGATCTCCATTTCCCCATTGATCTCCAATTCCCCATTGACCCCCAATTCCCCATTGACTCCCAATTCCCCATTGATCCCCAATTCCCATTGGAAATTGCCAGAATGGGAATTTTGGGGATTTGGTCCCATTGGAATTTGTGGTTGGGTTGGTGGGAGGGAAACTGAGGCACGGGCTGCTCATGGAGGTGCCGTCCCACACAACCCCAATGGGATCGCTCCATTTTGGCACTTCAGGGGTTAAATTATTGTAGGAACTATGCTGGAATTTATCTCTAATTTTCCCCATTTATTCCTATTATTAAACCTCATTAATTATCAATAATATTCCAAATTTATCCTCAATTTTCCACCTTTTTTATTCACATTTTTCCACCGTTTTTTCCTCATTTTCCCCATTTATTTATCAATAATTTCCCCATTATTTATCCCAAACATTTCCAAGTTTTCCTCCCTTATTCATCAATAATTTCCCCCATTATTAATCCCTAATATTTCCAATCTTTCCCCATTTATTTATCAATAATTTCCCCCATTATTAATCCCTAATATTTCCAATCTTCCCCCATTTATTTATCAATAATTTCCCACATTATTTATCCCAAATATTCCAAATTTTTCCCCATTTTCCTCCCTTAATTATCAATAATTTCTCCTACTATTCATTATTAATATTCCCAATGTTTCTCCATTTATTTATCAACAATTTCCCCTTTTATTAATTCCAAATATTCCCATTTTTCCTCATTTTCTCTCCCTTAATTATCAATATTTTGACATATAATTTATTAATTATATTCCAATTTTTCCTCATTTTTCCCATTTATTTATCAATGATTTCCCCTTTTATTTATCCCTAATATTCCCAATTTTCCCCATTTATTTATCAATAATTTCCCCCATTATTTATCCCTAATATTCCCAATTTCCCCCATTTATTTATCAATAATTTCCCCTATTCTTAATCCCTAATATTCCCAATTTTCCCCATTTATTTATCAATAATTTCCCCTATTCTTAATCCCTAATATTCCCAATTTTCCCCATTTATTTATCAATAATTTCCCCTATTATTAATCCCTAATATTTCCAATTTTTCCTCATTTTCTTCCCTTATTTATCAATAATTTCCCCTATTATTTATCCCGAATAATTCAAATTTTCCCTGCATTTTCCTCCTTTTATTTACCATTAATTTCCCCCATTATTATCCTTAATATTCCCAATTTCCCCCATTTATTTATCAATCCTTTCCCCTACTATAAATCCCTAATATTCCTAATTTCCCCCATTTATTTATCAGTAATTTCCCCTATTATTAATCCCTAATATTCCCAATTTCCCCCATTTATTTATCAGTAATTTCCCCTATTATTAATCCCTAATATTTCCAATTTCCCCCATTTATTTATCAATAATTTCCCCGATTATTAATCCCTAATATTCCCAATTTCCCCATTTATTTCTCAATCATTTCCCCTATTATTAATCCCTAATATTTCCAATTTCCCCCATTTATTTATCAGTAATTTCCCCTATTATTAATCCCTAATATTTTCAATTTCCCCCATTTATTTATCTATCAATAATTTCCCCTATTATTAATCCCTAATATTCCAAATTTTCCCCATTTATCAATAATTTCCCCGATTATTAATCCCTAATATTCCCAATTTCCCCCATTTTTTATCAATCATTTCCCCTATTATTAATCCCTAATATTCCCAATTTCCCCCATTTATTTCTCAATAATTTCCCCCATTATTAATCCCTAATACTCCCAATTTCCCCCATTTATTTATCAGTAATTTCCCCCATTATTAATCCCTAATATTCCCAACTTCCCCCATTTATTTATCAATAATTTCCCCATTATTTATCCCTAATATTTTCTATTTCCCTCATTTATTTTTAAATAATTTCCCCTATTATTAATCCCTAATATTTCCAGGTTTTCCTCATTTTCCTCCCTTATTTATCAATAATTTCCCCTATTATTAATCCCTAATATTTTCAATTTACCCCATTTATTTATCAATACATTCCCCGATTATTAATCCCTAATATTTCCAATTTTTCCTCATTTTCTTCCCTTATTTATCAATAATTTACCCGATTATTAATCCCTGATATTCCAAAATTTCCCCATTTATTTCTCAATTATTTCCCCCATTATTAATCCCTAATATTCCCAATTTCCCCCATTTATTTATCAGTAATTTCCCCAATTATTAATGCCTAATATTCCTAATTTCCCCCATTTATTTATCAGTAATTTCCCCTATTATTAATCCCTAATATTCCCAATTTCCCCATTTATTTCTCAATAATTTTCCCGATTATTAATCCCTAATATTCCCAATTTCCCCATTTATTTCTCAATAATTTCCCCTATTATTAATCCCTAATATTCCCAATTTCCCCCATTTATTTCTCAATAATTTCCCCCATTATTAATCCCTAATATTCCCAATTTCCCCATTTATTTCTCAATAATTTCCCTGATTATTAATCCCTAATATTACAAATTTCCCCCATTTTTTATCAATAATTTCCCCTATTCTTAATCCCTAATATTTCCAATTTTCCCCCATTTATTTCTCAATAATTTCTCCCATTATTAATCCCTAATATTCCCAATTTTCCCCATTTATTTATCCATAATATCCCCTATTATTAATCCCTAATATTTCCAATTTCCCCATTTATTTCTCAATAATTTCCCCCATTATTAATCCCTAATATTCCCAATTTCCCCATTTATTTCTCAATAATTTCCCCGATTATTAATCCCTAATATTCCCAATTTCCCCCATTTATTTCTCAATAATTTCCCCCATTATTAATCCCTAATATTTCCAATTTCCCCATTTATTTCTCAATAATTTCCCCGATTATTAATCCCTAATATTCCCAATTTCCCCATTTATTTCTCAATAATTTCCCCGATTATTAATCCCTAATATTCCCAATTTCCCCATTTATTTCTCAATAATTTCCCCGATTATTAATCCCTAATATTCCCAATTTCCCCCATTTATTTATCAATAATTTCCCTTATTATTAATCCCTAATATTTCCAGTTTTTCCTCATTTTCCTCCCTTATTTATCAATAATTTCCCCTATTTTTTATCCCTAATAATTCAAATTTTCCCCGCATTTTCCTCCTTTTATTTACCATTAATTACCCCCATTATTAATCCCTAATATTACCAATTTCCCCCATTTATTTATCAATAATTTCCCCCATTATTAATCCCTAATATTCCCAATTTCCCCCATTTATTTATCAATTCTTTCCCCTACTATAAATCCCTAATATTCCTAATTTCCCCCATTTATTTATCAGTAATTTCCCCTATTATTAATCCCTAATATTTCCAATTTCCCCCATTTATTTATCAATAATTTCCCCGATTATTAATCCCTAATATTCCCAATTTCCCCCATTTATTTCTCAATAATTTCCCCCATTATTAATCCCTAATATTCCCAACTTCCCCCATTTATTTATCAATAATTTCCCCATTATTTATCCCTAATATTTTCTATTTCCCTCATTTATTTTTAAATAATTTCCCCTATTATTAATCCCTAATATTTCCAGGTTTTCCTCATTTTCCTCCCTTATTTATCAATAATTTCCCCTATTATTTATCCCGAATATTTTCCATTTCCCCCATTTATTTATCAATAATTTCCCCGATTATTAATCCCTAATATTTCCAGTTTTTCATCATTTTCCTCCCTTATTTATCAATAATTTCCCCTATTATTAATCCCTAATAATCCACATTTTCCCTGCATTTTTCTCCTTTTATTTGCCATTAATTTCCCCCATTATTAATCCCTAATATTTTCAATTTTCCACATTTGTTTATCAATAATTTCCCCCATTATTAATCCCTAATATTTCCAATTTCCCCCATTTATTTATCAATAATTTCCACTATTATTAATCCCTAATATTCCCAATTTTCCCCCATTTTCTTCCCTTATTAATCAATAATTTCCCCAATTATTTATTAATAATTTTCGAATTTTTCCCCATTTATTTATCAATAATTTCTCCCATTATTTATTAATAATATTCCCAATTTATCCTCATTTTCCTTCCTTATTTATAAATAATTTCCCGTTATTTATCCCCAATATTCCCTTTCTAATCAATTAATTATTCAATTAATCATTTATTTTGATCTGATTCTTGCATTAATTAATCCTACATTAAATTAATCCCAGATTTCGTTAATCAATCAGTTAATAAATTAATAGTCAATTAACTAATCAATCCATTAATCAATAATTAATCAATTAATTACTCAATAACTAATTAACTGGATCCCATCCTGGCATTAATTAACCTCAGAATTAATCAATCAATCAATCAATCAATTAAATAATCAATTAATCAACTAATTGGTTCCCACCCTGGCATTAATTAACCCCAGAATTTATTCATCAATCAGTCCCTGGATTAATCAATTAATTAACCAATTAAATAACCAATCAATCAATCACCAATTTATTGGAACCCATCCTAGCATTAATTAACCCCAGATTTAATTAATCCCAGAATTAATTCCTCAATCAATCCCTGAATTAATCAATCAATTAATCAAATAATTCATCAATAGTCAATTAATCAATCAATCCCTGAATTAATCAATCAATTAATCAAATAATTCATCAATAACCAATTAATCAATGAACAAATTAATCAACCAATTAATTAAATAAATGCGCCATTATTCAGTTAATCAATTATTAATCAATCAATCCCCAATTCATTGCATCCCATCCTGGCATTAATTAACCCCACATTAATTATTGCCAGAATTAATTCCTCAATCAATCCTGAATTAATCAATCAATCAATTATCAATTAATCAATCAATCAATCAATTAATCAATCGCTACCAAATTCATGGGATCCCATCCTGGCATAATTTAACCGCAGATTTAATTAATCCCAGTATTAATTAACCAATGACTCCCTCAATTAATTAATCAATTCATCAAATAATCCATGAACTAAATAATCGATCAATTAATCAACAAATTAATCAATCAATTAAGCAATCAATACTCAATTCATTGGATCCCATCCTGGCATTAATTAACCCCAGATTTAATTAATTTCAAACTTAATTCCTCAGTCAATCCCTGAATTCATCAATTAATTAATCGAGTAATTCATCAATAACCAATCAATCAATCAATCCCTGAATTAATCAATCAATTCATCAATAGCCAATCAATTAATCAATCAATCAATCCCCAATTCATTGGATCCCATCCTGGCATTAATTAACCCCAGATTTAATTAATCCCAGAATTAATTCCTCAGTCAATCCCTGAATTAATCATTCAATAAATCAATCAATCAATCAAATAATTCATCAATTAAATAACCAATTAATTAATTAATCAACTAATCAATCAATCAATCAATCACCAATTTATTGGAAGCCATCCTGGCATTAATTAATCCCCAGGTTTCAATTATTCCAAGAATTAATTCCTCAATCAATCCCTGAATTAATCAATTAATTAATCAATTAATTAATCAATCAATACCCAAGTCATTGGATCACATCCTGGCATTAATTAACCCCACATTAATTAACCCCAGAATTAATTCCTCAATCAATCCTGAATTCATCAATCAATTAATCAATCAATTCATCAAATCATTCATCCATTAAATAACCAATTAATTAATTAATTAATTCATCAACAAATCAATCGATCACTCCCAATGAAACCGATCCCACCCTGGCATTCATTAACCCCAGCTGTCATTAATTACCCTCCCCATTAATGAACCCCAGCTGTCATTAATTACCCTCCCCATTAATGAACCCCAGCTGTCATTAATTACCCTCCCCATTAATGAACCCAGCTGTCATTAATTACCCTCCCCATTAATGAACCCCGGCTGTCATTAATTACCCTCCCCATTAATGAACCCCGGCTGTCATTAATTACCCTCCCCATTAATGAACCCCGGCTGTCATTAATTACCCTCCCCATTCATTAACCCCAGCTGTCATTAATTACCCTCCCCATTAATGAACCCCGGCTGTCATTAATTACCCTCCCCATTCATTAACCCCAGCTGTCATTAATTACCCTCCCCATTAATGAACCCCAGCTGTCATTAATTACCCTCCCCATTCATTAACCCCAGCTGTCATTAATTACCCTCCCCATTAATGAACCCCGGCTGTCATTAATTACCCTCCCCATTCATTAACCCCAGCTGTCATTAATTACCCTCCCCATTCATTAACCCCAGCTGTCATTAATTACCCTCCCCATTAATGAACCCCAGCTGTCATTAATTACCCTCCCCATTAATGAACCCCAGCTGTCATTAATTACCCTCCCCATTAATGAACCCCGGCTGTCATTAATTACCCTCCCCATTAATGAACCCCAGCTGTCATTAATTACCCTCCCCATTCATTAACCCCAGCTGTCATTAATTACCCTCCCCATTCATTAACCCAGCTGTCATTAATTACCCTCCCCATTAATGAACCCCAGCTGTCATTAATTACCCTCCCCATTCATTAACCCCAGCTGTCATTAATTACCCTCCCCATTAATGAACCCCAGCTGTCATTAATTACCCTCCCCATTAATGAACCCCAGCTGTCATTAATTACCCTCCCCATTAATGAACCCCGGCTGTCATTAATTACCCTCCCCATTAATGAACCCCAGCTGTCATTAATTACCCTCCCCATTAATGAACCCCAGCTGTCATTAATTACCCTCCCCATTAATGAACCCCAGCTGTCATTAATTACCCTCCCCATTAATGAACCCCAGCTGTCATTAATTACCCTCCCCATTAATGAACCCCAGCTGTCATTAATTACCCTCCCCATTAATGAACCCCGGCTGTCATTAATTACCCTCCCCATTCATTCATTAACCCCAGCTGTCATTAATTACCCTCCCCATTAATGAACCCCGGCTGTCATTAATTACCCTCCCCATTAATGAACCCCAGCTGTCATTAATTACCCTCCCCATTAATGAACCCCAGCTGTCATTAATTACCCTCCCCATTCATTAACCCCAGCTGTCATTAATTACCCTCCCCATTCATTAACCCCGGCTGTCATTAATTACCCTCCCCATTCATTAACCCCAGCTGTCATTAATTACCCTCCCCATTAATGAACCCCAGCTGTCATTAATTACCCTCCCCATTAATGAACCCCAGCTGTCATTAATTACCCTCCCCATTAATGAACCCCGGCTGTCATTAATTACCCTCCCCATTAATGAACCCCAGCTGTCATTAATTACCCTCCCCATTCATTAACCCCAGCTGTCATTAATTACCCTCCCCATTAATGAACCCCAGCTGTCATTAATTACCCTCCCCATTAATGAACCCCGGCTGTCATTAATTACCCTCCCCATTAATGAACCCCAGCTGTCATTAATTACCCTCCCCATTAATGAACCCCAGCCGTCATTAATTACCCTCCCCATTAATGAACCCCGGCTGTCATTAATTACCCTCCCCATTAATGAACCCCGGCTGTCATTAATTACCCTCCCCATTAATGAACCCCAGCCGTCATTAATTACCCTCCCCATTAATGAACCCCAGCTGTCATTAATTACCCTCCCCATTCATTAACCCCAGCTGTCATTAATTACCCTCCCCATTAATGAACCCCAGCTGTCATTAATTACCCTCCCCATTAATGAACCCCAGCTGTCATTAATTACCCTCCCCATTAATGAACCCCGGCTGTCATTAATTACCCTCCCCATTCATTCATTAACCCCAGCTGTCATTAATTACCCTCCCCATTAATGAACCCCGGCTGTCATTAATTACCCTCCCCATTAATGAACCCCAGCTGTCATTAATTACCCTCCCCATTAATGAACCCCAGCTGTCATTAATTACCCTCCCCATTAATGAACCCCAGCTGTCATTAATTACCCTCCCCATTCATTAACCCCAGCTGTCATTAATTACCCTCCCCATTAATGAACCCCGGCTGTCATTAATTACCCTCCCCATTCATTAACCCCAGCTGTCATTAATTACCCTCCCCATTAATGAACCCCAGCTGTCATTAATTACCCTCCCCATTAATGAACCCCAGCTGTCATTAATTACCCTCCCCATTAATGAACCCCGGCTGTCATTAATTACCCTCCCCATTAATGAACCCCCAGCTGTCATTAATTACCCTCCCCATTCATTAACCCCAGCTGTCATTAATTACCCTCCCCATTAATGAACCCCAGCTGTCATTAATTACCCTCCCCATTAATGAACCCCAGCTGTCATTAATTACCCTCCCCATTAATGAACCCCAGCTGTCATTAATTACCCTCCCCATTCATTAACCCCAGCTGTCATTAATTACCCTCCCCATTAATGAACCCCAGCTGTCATTAATTACCCTCCCCATTAATGAACCCCAGCTGTCATTAATTACCCTCCCCATTAATGAACCCCAGCTGTCATTAATTACCCTCCCCATTAATGAACCCCAGCTGTCATTAATTACCCTCCCCATTAATGAACCCCAGCTGTCATTAATTACCCTCCCCATTAATGAACCCCGGCTGTCATTAATTACCCTCCCCATTCATTCATTAACCCCAGCTGTCATTAATTACCCTCCCCATTAATGAACCCCGGCTGTCATTAATTACCCTCCCCATTAATGAACCCCAGCTGTCATTAATTACCCTCCCCATTAATGAACCCCAGCTGTCATTAATTACCCTCCCCATTAATGAACCCCAGCTGTCATTAATTACCCTCCCCATTAATGAACCCCGGCTGTCATTAATTACCCTCCCCCATTAATGAACCCCAGCTGTCATTAATTACCCTCCCCATTAATGAACCCCAGCTGTCATTAATTACCCTCCCCATTAATGAACCCCAGCTGTCATTAATTACCCTCCCCATTCATTAACCCAGCTGTCATTAATTACCCTCCCCATTAATGAACCCCTCCATCATCCATGGACCCCTCCCTGCCTTGGTGGCCCCTGGGGACACTTTGGTGGCCCAGGAGGTGACAGGGCCACCATGACGTGACTTTGGTGGCCCTGGGGACACTTTGGTGGCCCTGAGGGGACTTTGGTGGCCCTGGGAAGGTTTGGTGGCCCTGGGAGGGTTTGGTGGCCCTGGGGACACTTTGGTGGCCCTGGGAGGGTTTGGTGGCCTGGAAGGAACTTTGGTGGCCCAGGAGGTGACAGGGCCACCATGAGGGGACACTTTGGTGGCCCCTTCTGGGGTTTTGGTGGCCCTGGGGACACTTTGGTGGCCCCTGAGGACACTTTGGTGGCCCTGGGATAGTTTGGTGGCCCCTGGGAAGGTTTGGTGGCCCTGGGGACACTCTGGTGGCCCTGGGGACACTTTGGTGGCCCCTGGGGACACTTTGGTGGCCCCTGGGAAGGTTTGGTGGCCCTGGGGACAATTTGGTGGCCCCTGAGGGGACTTTGGTGGCCCCAGGGACACTTTGGTGGCCCAGGAGGGGACAGGGACACCTTGGAGGACTTTGGTGGCCCCTGGCACAGTTTGGTGGCCCTGGCAGGGATTCGGTGGCCCAGGAGGGGACAGGGCCACCCTGGGGAGGTTTGGTGGCCCCTGGGGACACTCTGGTGGCCCTGGGATGGTTTTGGTGGCCCTGAGGGGACGTTGGTGACCCCTTCAAGGGCTTTGGTGGCCCAGGAGGTGACAAAGGAGCCTTTTGGTGGCCTTGAGGGGACTTTGGTGGCCCTGAGGTGACACCGGTGGCCACCAGGAGGCTTTGGTGGCCCAGGAGGGGACAGGGACACTCTGGGATGGCTTTGGTGGCCCCTGAGGGGACTTTGGTGGTCCCTGGGACAATCTGGTGGCCCCTGGGACACTTTGGTGGCCCTGGGACACTTTGGTGGCCCCTGAGGGGACGTTGGTGGCCCATGAGGGGACAGGGCCACTCTGGGACACCTTTTGGTGGCCATGAGGGACTTTGGTGGCCCCTGAGGGGGACCAGGGCCACTCTGCAATGGTTTGGTGGCCCATGAGAGGACATCGGTGGCCCCCGGGGTGACTTTGGTGGCCCAGGAGGGCACAGGGACATCTTGGGTGGCTTTGGTGGCCCTGAGGTGACATTGGTGGCCCCTGGGGACACTTTGGTGGCCCTGGCGAGGATTCGGTGGCCCCTGAGGGGACAAAGCGAGGCCTTGGTGGCCCTGAGGGGACTTTGGTGGCTCCTGGGACACTTTGTGGCCCCTGAGGAAGTCTGGTGGCCCTGGGGACACTTTGGTGGCCCCTGGGATGGTTTTGGTAGCCCATAAAGGGACAAGGGCCACCATGAGAGGACTTTGGTGGCCCCTGGGCTGACTTTGGTGGCCCCAGAGGGGGACTTTGGTGGCCCTGAGGGGACCTCTGGTGGCCCCTGGGACACTTTGGTGGCCCTGAGGTGACTTTGGTGGCCCTGGGACACTTTGGTGGCCCCAGGTGACTTTGGTGGGCCCTGGGGGGAACTTTGGTGGCCCTGGGGACACTTTGGTGGCCCTGGGGTGACTTTGGTGGTCCTGGGACACTTTGGTGGCCCTGAGGGGACTTTGGTGGCCCTGGGGACGCTTTGGTGGCCCTGGGACACTTTGGTGGCCCTGGGGACGCTTTGGTGGCCCCTGAGGGGACTTTGGTGGCCCTGGACACTTTGGTGGCCCTGGGGTGACTTTGGTGGCCCTGGGGAAACTTTGGTGGCCCTGGGGACGCTTTGGTGGCCCCTGGGGTGACTTTGGTGGCCCTGGGGACGCTTTGGTGGCCCCTGAGGGGACTTTGGTGGCCCTGGGACACTTTGGTGGCCCTGGGGTGACTTTGGTGGCCCTGGGACACTTTGGTGGCCCTGGGGACGCTTTTGGTGGCCCTGGGGTGACTTTGGTGGCCCCAGAGGGGACTTTGGTGGCCCTGGGGACACTTTGGTGGCCCCTGAGGGGACTTTGGTGGCCCTGGCAAGGACAAAGTGAGCCCTCGGTGGCCTCTGGGACAGTTTGGTGTCCCCTGGGGGTGTTTGGTGACCCACGAGGGGACCTTGGTGGCCCTGGGGGGAC
>JAKDEW010001313.1:0-26391 GCA_021963965.1 Artemisiospiza belli
GGAAGTGGGTGAAAAAATGGCCAAAAATGGGGAAAAAATGACCAAAAAATAGGGGGGGAAATGGGGAAAAAATGATCAAAAAAATGGGGAAAAAATGGGGGGAAAATGGGGAAAAAATGAGCAAAAACGGGGGAAAAAAAATGACGGAAAAATGGGGGGGAAATGGAGAAAAATGGCGAAAAATTGGGGGAAAAATGGGGAAAATGGGGAAAAAAATAGGGAAAAAAGGGTGAAAAAATGACCAAAAAATAGGGGGAAAATGACCAAAAAATGGGTGGAAAATGGTGAAAAAATGATGAAAAAAATGGGGAAAAAATGGGGGAAAATGGGGAAAAAAATGAGCAAAAATGGGGGAAAAAAATGACGGAAAAATGGGGGGGAAATGGGGAAAAATGGCGAAAAAATGGGGAAAAAATGGGGGGAAAATGGGGGAAAAAATGAGCAAAAAAAGGGAAAAAAATGGCCAAAAAATGGGGGGGAAATGGGGAAAAAATAGGGAAAAAATGTGGGGAAAACGGGGGGGAAAATGAGCAAAAACGGGGGGAAAAAAGGGCCGAAAGATGGGGGGGGAAATGGTGAAAAAATGGGGAACAAATGGGGAAAAAATGGGGGGAAAATGGGGGAAAAAATGAGCAAAAAAGGGGGAAAAAATGGCCAAAAATGGGGGGGAAATGGGGAAAAAAATGATCAAAAAAACGGGGAAAATGGGGGGAAAATGGGGGAAAAAATGAGCAGAAAAGGGGGAAAAAATGGCCAAAAAATAGGGGGAAAATGACCAAAAAATGGGTGGAAAATGGTGAAAAAATGATGAAAAAAATGGGGAAAAAATGGGGGGAAAATGGGGAAAAAAATGAGCAAAATGGGGGAAAAAAATGGCCAAAAAATGGGGGGGAAATGGGGAAAAAATGGGGGGAAAATGGGGGGAAAACGGGGGAAAATGAGCGAAAACGGGGGGAAAAAATGACGGAAAAATGGGGGGGAAATGGGGAAAAAATGGCGAAAAATTGGGGAAAAAATTGGGGAAAATTGGGGGAAAAAATAGGGAAAAAAGGGTGAAAAAATGACCAAAAAATAGGGGGAAAATGACCAAAAAATGGGGTGAAAAATGGTGAAAAAATGATGAAAAAAATGGGGGAAAAAATGGGGGGAAAATGGGGGAAAAAAATGAGCAAAAACGGGGGAAAAAAATGACGGAAAAATGGGGGGGGAAATGGAGAAAAATGGCGAAAAAATGGGGAAAAAATGGGGGGAAAATGGGGGAAAAAATGAGCAAAAAAGGGGAAAAAAATGGCCAAAAAATGGGGGGGAAATGGGGAAAAAATAGGGAAAAAATGTGGGGGAAAACGGGGGGGAAAATGAGCAAAAACGGGGGAAAAAATGGCCGAAAGATGGGGGGGAAATGGTGAAAAAATGGGGAACAAATGGGGAAAAAATGGGGAAAAAATGACCAAAAAATGGGGGGGGGAAATGGGGAAAAAATGGCGAAAAAATGGGGAAAAAATGGAAGAAAATGGCGAAAAAATGGGGAAAAAATGGTGAAAAAATGACCAAAAAATTGGAAAAAACGGTGGGAAAATGGTGAAAAAATGGGAAAAAATGGGGGAAAATGGTGAAAAAAATGGCCAAAAACTGGGGGGGAAAATGGTGAAAAAATGGCGAAAAAATGGGGAAAAAATGGGAAAAATGGCGAAAAAATGACCAAAATGTGGGGAAAAATGGGGGGGAAGTGGGTGAAAAAATGGCAAAAAAGTTGGGGGGAAATGGTGAAAAAATGGCGAAAAAATGGGGAAAAAATGGGGAAAAAATTACCAAAAAATGGGAAAAAAATGGGGAAAAATGACCAAAAAAATGGGGAAAAAATGGGGGGGAAATGGTGAAAAAATAACCAAAAATTGGGGGGAAAATGGTGAAAAAATGATCAAAAAAATGGGGAAAAATGGGGAAAAAATTGGGAAAAGATGACCCAAAAAATGGGGAAAAATGGGGGAAAAATGGGGAAAAATGGGGGAAAAAATGACCAAAAATGGGGGAAAAATGATGAAAAAATTGGGAAAAAATGATCCAAAAAATGTCCCCAATGTCCCCAATGTCCCCACTGTCCCCAATGTCCCCAATGTCCCCAACGTCCCCAATGTCCCCAATGTCCCCACTGTCCCCACTGTCCCCAACGTCCCTGGGGGTGTCCCCAACGTCCCCACTGTCCCCCCGCAGAAGACACGGTGACGATGGCGGTGCCCTACGCCGAGTACCAGCCCCACGTGTGTCGCCACTGTCCCCACTGTCCCCACTGTCCCCAATGTCCCTGGGGGTCTCCCCAATGTCCCCATGCAGAGGACACGGTGACCATGGCAGTGCCCTACGCCGAGTACCAGCCCCACGTGTGTTGCCACTGTCCCCACTGTCCCCAATGTCCTCACTGTCCCCAACGTCCCCAATGTCCCCAATGTCCCTGGGGGTGTCCCCAACGTCCCTGGGGGTGTCCCCAACGTCCCCAATGTCCCCATGCAGAGGACACGGTGACGATGGGGGTGCCCTACGCCGAGTACCAGCCCCACGTGTGTTGCCACTGTCCCCACTGTCCCCAATGTCCCCAATGTCCTCAATGTCCCCACTGTCCCCAATGTCCCCAATGTCCCCAATGTCCCCAACGTCCCCGGGGGTGTCCCCAACGTCCCCAATGTCCCCATGCAGAGGACACGGGTGACGATGGCGGTGCCCTACGCCGAGTACCAGCCCCACGTGTGTCGCCACTGTCCCCAATGCCCCCACTGTCCCCACTGTCCCCACTGTCCCCAATGTCCCCAATGTCCCCACTGTCCCCAGTGTCCCCAATGACCCCAACATCCCCAACGTCCCTGGGGGTGTCCCCAACCCCCCCAATGTCCCCATGCAGAGGACACGGTGACCATGGCGGTGCCCTACGCCGAGTACCAGCCCCACGTGTGTCGCCACTGTCCCCACTGTCCCCAATGTCCCCAA
Organism: Artemisiospiza belli; assembly: GCA_021963965.1. Classification (NCBI taxonomy): domain Eukaryota; kingdom Metazoa; phylum Chordata; class Aves; order Passeriformes; family Passerellidae; genus Artemisiospiza; species Artemisiospiza belli. Next base: position 2,980 of record JAKDEW010001313.1, read on the forward strand.
TGTCCCCACTGTCCCCACTGTCCCCAACGTCCCCGGGGGTGTCCCCAACGTCCCCAATGTCCCCCCGCAGAGGACACGGTGACCATGGCGGTGCCCTACGCCGAGTACCAGCCGCACGTGGGGCCGCAGGACGCGCTGAGCTGACGGTGGCGGCGGCCGTGCAGGAGACGGGGCAGGTGCTGGCCAAGGAGCTGCTGGTGCGGCTGCACACGCCCGAGCTGACGCTGACGGTAACGGGAGCGCCCCGAAAAACGCCCGAACGCCCGGGGGGACCCCAAAAGATTCGGGGGTTTGGGGGAGGTTTGGGGGGGTTTGGGGGAGGTTTGGGGGGGTTTGCTGCCCGAAATTCTCCGTTGATGTTAATGGGGTAGACCTGGTGTCCTAAATCCCCATTGACTTTAATGGGGGTAGACCTGGTGTCCTAAATTCCCCATTGACTTTAATAGGGGTAGACCTGGTGTCTAAAATTCCCCATTGATTTCAATGGGTAGACCTGGTGTCCAAAAATCTCCATTGGCTTTAATGGGGTAGACCTGGTGTCTGAAAATCCCCATTGACTTTAATGGGGGTAGACCTGGTGTCCCACATTCCCCATTGGTTTCAATGGGGGTAGACCTGGTGTCCACCACTCCCCATTGACTTTAATGGGGGTAGACCTGGTGACCAAAAATCCCCATTGACTTTAATGGCAGTAGACCTGGTGTCCAAAATCCCCATTGATTTTAATGGGGGTAGACCTGGTGTCCAAAAATCTCCATTGACTTCAATGGGGTAGACCTGGTGTCCCAAATTCCCGATTGACTTTAATTGGGGTAGACCTGGTGTCCCAAAATCCCCATTGGCTTTAATGGGGGTAGACCTGGTGTCCAAAATTCTCCTATGACTTTAATGGGTAGACCTGGTGTCCAAAAATCTCCATTGGGCTTTAATGGGTAGACCTGGTGTCTGAAAATCCCCATTGACTTTAATGGGGTAGACCTGGTGTCCCAAATTCCCATTGATTTCAATGGGTAGACCTGGTGTCCCAAATTCCCCATTGATTTTAATGGGTAGACCTGGTGTCCAAAAATCCCCATTGACTTTATTGGGGTAGACCTGGTGTCCAAAATTCTCCATTGACTGCAATGGGTAGACCTGGTGTCTATAAATCTTCATTGACTTTAATAGGGTAGACCTGGTGTCCCAAATTCCCCATTGGTTTCAATGGGGGTAGACCTGGGTGTCTGAAAATCCCCATTGACTATAATGGGGTAGACCTGGTGTCCCTAAATCCCCATTGATTTTAATGGAGGTAGACCTGGTGTCCCAAATTCCCCATTGACTTTAATGGGGGTAGACCTGGTGTCCCAAATTCCCCATTGGTTTCAATGGGGGTAGACCTGGTGTCTGTCACTCCCCATTGATTTTAATGGGGGTAGACCTGGTGTCCGAAAATCCCCATTGACTTTAATGGGGGTAGACCTGGTGTCCAAAATCTCCATTGACTTTAATGGGGTAGACCTGGTGTCCAAATTCCCCATTAGCTTTAATGGGGGTAGACTTGGTGTCTGTCACTCCCCATTCACTTTAATGGGGGTAGACCTGGGTGTCCCACATTCCCCATTGGTTTCAATGGGGGTAGACCTGGTGTCCCAAATTCCCCATTGACTTTAATAGGGGTAGACCTGGTGTCCAAAATCTCCATTGTCTTTAATGGGGGTAGACCTGGTGTCCAAATTCCCCATTAGCTTTAATGGGTAGACCTGGTGTCTGTTACTCACCATTGACTTTAATGGGGGTAGACCCGGTGTCTAAAAATCCCCATTGATTTCAATGGGTAGACCTGGGTGTCCCTAAATCCCCAATTGCCTTTAATGGGGGGTAGACCTGGTGTCCGAAAATCCCCATTGACTTTAATGGGGGTAGACCTGGTGTCCGAAAATCCCCATTGACTTCAATGGGGGGTAGACCTGGTGTCTGAAAATCCCCATTGATTTCAATGGGGTAGACCTGGTGTCCCAAAATCCCCATGACTTTAATGGGGTAGACCTGGGTGTCCCAAATTCCCCATTGACTTTAATGGGGGTAGACCTGGTGTCCAAAATCCCCATTGATTTTAATGGGGGTAGACCTGGTGTCCAAAAATCTCCATTGACTTTAATGGGGTAGATCTGGGTGTCTGAAAATCCCCATTGGCTTTAATGGGGGTAGACCTGGTGTCCAAAATTCCCATTGATTTGAATGTGGGTAGACCTGGTGTCCCAAAATCTCCATTGACTTTAATGGATAGACCTGGTGTCCCAAATTCCCCATTGACTTCAATGGGGGATAAAAAACGCTGAAAAAAGGGCGATTTTTTGGGTTTAAAAAAACCGGGATTTTTTTTTGGGGTGAAAAACGGGGATTTCGGGTGTCCCGCAGCTGCTGGGCCCGGCCGTGGTGGGCCAGGAGGTGCCGGTGCAGGTGGTTTTCCAGAACCCTCTGCCGGAGCCGCTGACCGGAGCCTCGCTGAGGATGGAGGGCGCCGGGATCTCCTGCCCCAAACCGGTGTCGCTGGGGGTGAGACTGGTTTGGACTGGTTTATACTGGGAGGGACTGGGAGGGGAGAAATGGGGGGAAATGGCGAAAAAAACGGTTGAAAAAACGGTGAAAAAACGGTGAAAAAAGGATGAAAAACGGGGGGGAAAAAGGGCAAAAAAATGGGGGGGGAAAAGGGGTAAAGAAAGGGTTAAAAAGAGTTTAAAAAGGGTTGAGAAAGGGTTAAATTTGGGTTTGCAGTTACTGGTTTGGACTGGTTTATACTGGGAGGGACTGGGAGGGGGGAAATGGGGGGGGGAAATTGGGAAAAATGGGGAAAAAAAAAAGGGTGAAAAATGGGGGGGAAAAGGGCAAAAAATGGGGGAAAAAGGGTAAAGAAAGGGTTAAAAGGAGTTTAAAAAGGGCTGAGAAAGGGTTAAATTTGGGTGTGGAGTTACTGGTTTGGACTGGTTTATACTGGGAGGGACTGGGAGGGGGAAATAGGGAAAAAAGGGTGAAAAAAGAACAAAAATTGGGTTAAAAATATGTCCAAAAATGGTTTAAAAACGGTTAAAAATTGGTTTTAAAAGGGGTTAAATTTGGAATTGGGGTTACTGGTTCATACTGGTTTATACTGGTTTATACTGGTTTAGACTGGGAGGGGAAAAAAGGGTGAAAAAAGGGTGAAAAATGGGTTAAAAATATGGCCAAAAGTGGTTAAAAATTGGTAAAAAAGCGGGTTAAAAAAGGGGTTAAATTTGGAATTGGGGTTACTGGTTCATACTGGTTTATACTGGTCCATACTGGTTTATACTGGGAGGGGAAAAAAGGGTGAAAAAAGGGCCAAAAATGGGTTAAAATATGGCAAAAAATGGTTAAAAATTGGTAAAAAAGTGGGTGTTAAAAGGGGTTAAATTTGGAATTGGGGTCCGTACTGGTTCATACTGGTTTATACTGGTCCGTACTGGTTTATACTGGGAGGGAAAAAAAGGGAGAAAAAAGGGCGAAAAATAGGTTAAAAATACAGCGAAAAATGCTTAAAAATTGGTAAAAAATTGGGTGAGAAAAGGGGTTAAATTTGGAATTGGGGTTACTGGTTCATACTGGTTTATACTGGTTCATACTGGGAGGGGGAAATAGGGAAAAATGGTGAAAAAAGAAGAAAAATTGGGTTAAAAATATGTCCAAAAATGGTTTTAAAAACGGTTAAAAATTGCTTTTAAAAGGGGTTAAATTTGGAATTGGGGTTACTGGTTCATACTGGTTTATACTGGTCCATACTGGTTTATACTGGGTGGGGAAAAAATGGTGAGAAAAGGGCTAAAAACGGGTTAAAAATACGGCAAAAAATGGTTAAAAATTGGTAAAAAAGTGGGTTAAAAAGGGGTTAAATTTGGAATTGGGGTTACTGGTTCATACTGGTTTATACTGGTTTATATTGGGAGGGGGAAATAGGTAGAAAAAAGGGTGAAAAAAAGACAAAATTGGGTTAAAAATATGGCAAAAAAATGGATAAAAATTGGTAAAAAATTGGGTTAAAATGGGGTTAAATTTGGAATTGGGGTTACTGGTTAATACTGGTTTATACTGGTTCATACTGGTTTATACTGGTTTATACTGGGAGGGGAAAAAAGGGTGAAAAAAGGGCGAAAAATGGGTTTAAAATACGGCAAAAAATGGTTTAAAAATTGGTAAAAAAGCGGGTTAAAAAGGGGTTAAATTTGGCATTGGGGTTACTGGTTCATACTGGTTTATACTGGTTCATACTGGTTTATACTGGTTTATACTGGGAGGGGAAAAAAGGGTGAAAAAAGGGCGAAAAATGGGTTTAAAATACGGCAAAAAATGGTTAAAAATTGGTAAAAAAGCGGGTTAAAAAGGGGTTAAATTTGGCATTGGGGTTACTGGTTCATACTGGTTTATACTGGTTTATACTGGTTCATACTGGGAGGGGAAAAAAGGGAGAAAAACGGGCGAAAAATGGTTAAAAATACGGCAAAAAATGGTGAAAAATTGGTAAAAAATTGGTTTTAAAAGGGGTTAAATTTGTAATTGAGGTTACTGGTTCATACTGGTTTATACTGGTTTATACTGGGAGGGGAAACAAGGGTGAAAAAAGGGCCAAAAATGCGGTTAAAAATACGGACAAAAAATGGTTAAAAATTGGTTAAAAATTGGTTTTAAAAGGGGTTAAATTTGGGATTGGGTCCGTACTGGTTCATACTGGTTTATACTGGTTTATACTGGTCCATACTGGTTTATACTGGGGAGGGGAAAAAAGGGCGAAAAAAGGGCGAAAATTGGTTAAAAATACGGCAAAAAATGGATAAAAATTGGTAAAAAATGGTTAAAAATTGGTAAAAAAGCGGGTTAAAAAGGGGTTAAATTTGGAATTGGGGCCCGTACTGGTTCATACTGGGTTCATACTGGTCCCTCCCCCCGCAGGTCGGTGGGGGCGGGGCAGACGCTCCGGCTCAGCCAATCGGTGACGCCGCTGCGGGCGGGGCAGCGCCGCCTGGCGGCCACGCTGGAGAGCGCAGCGCTGGCGCCGCTCACCGGCAGCGTCCAGTTCGGCGTGGCCGCGGGGGAAACTGGGAATACTGGGGAAACTGGGAGCGCGGGGGGGAGGAGGAGGAGGAGGAGGAGGGGGAGGCCGGGAGGCAGCACGGGAGGGTGAGGTGGGGGACGCTGGTTTGGACTGGGAGCACTGGGAGCCACACTGGGAATACTGGAAGCACTGGGGAGCCATACTGGGAGAACTGGGAGTGGTTACTGGTTCATACTGGGAGCACTGGGAACCATAATGGGAATACTGGGAGCACTGGAAGCCACACTGGCCCATACTGGGAGCACTGGGAGTCATACTGGTCCATACTGGGAGCACTGGGAGCCATACTGGTCCATACTGGGAATACTGGGAGCCATACTGGGAGCACTGGGAGCCATACTGGTCCATACTGGGAGCACTGGGAGGCACACTGGGAGCGCAGCGCTGCCGCCGCTCACCGGCAGCGTCCAGTTCGGCGTGGCCGCGGGGGAAACTGGGGAAACTGGGAATACTGGGGAAACTGGGAATGCTGGGAATGCGGGGGGGAGGAGGAGGAGGAGGAGGAGGAGGAGGGGGGGGAGGCCGGGAGGCAGCACGGGGGGGTGAGCGGGGTGGCGCTGGTTTGTACTGGGAGCACTGGGAGGGGGTGTGGTCACACTGGGAGCAGTGGGAGCCACACTGGGAGCCATACTGGTTCATACTGGGAGCACTGGGAGCCATACTGGGAGCACTGGGAGGCATACTGGGAGCACTGGGAACCATACTGGCCCATACTGGGAGCACTGGGAACCATACTGGTCCATACTGGGAGCACTGGGAGGGGGTTTGGGTCACACTGGGAGCACTGGGAGCGGGTCACTGGTTCATACTGGGAGCACTGGGAACCATACTGGGAATACTGGGAGCCATACTGGGAGTACTGGGAGCACTGGGAGCCACACTGGGAGCACTGGAACCATACTGGTCCATACTGGGAGCACTGGGAGCCATACTGGGAATACTGGGAATACTGGGAGCCATACTGGTCCATACTGGGAGCACTGGGAGCCACACTGGGAGCGCAGCGCTGCCGCCGCTCACCGGCAGCGTCCAGTTCGGCGTGGCCGCGGGGGAAACTGGGGAAACTGGGAATACTGGGAATACTGGGAATGCTGGGAATGCTGGGAGGAGGAGGAGGAGGAGGAGGGGGAGGCCGGGAGGCAGCACGGGGGGGTGAGGTGGGGGATACTGGTTTGGACTGGGAGCACTGGGAGCCAGACTGGTCCATACTGGGAGCACTGGGGAGCGTCACTGGTCCATACTGGGAGCACTGGGAGCCATAATGGGAGCACTGGGAACCATACTGGGAGCACTGGGAGCCATACTGGGAGCACTGGGAGCCATACTGGGAATACTGGGAACCATACTGGTCCATACTGGGAGCACTGGGAGCCATACTGGGAATACTGGGAACCATACTGGTTCGTACTGGGAGCACTGGGAGCCATACTGGGAGCACTGGGAGCCATACTGGTCCATACTGGGAGCACTGGGAGCCATACTGGGAATACTGGGAACCATACTGGTTCGTACTGGGAGCACTGGGAGCCATACTGGGAGCACTGGGAGCCATACTGGGAGCACTGGGAGCGGTCACTGGTTCATACTGGGAGCACTGGGAGCCGTACTGGGAGCACTGGGAGCCATACTGGGAGCACTGGGAGCGGTCACTGGTTCATACTGGAGCACTGGGAGCCACACTGGGAGCCATACTGGGAATACTGGGAACCATACTGGGAGCACTGGGAACCATAGTGGTTCATACTGGGAGCACCGGGAGCTACACTGGGAGCACTGGGAGCCATACTGGGAGCACTGGGAGCCATACTGGTCCATACTGGGAGCACTGGGAGCCATACTGGTCCATACTGGGAGCACTGGGAGCCATACTGGGAGCACTGGGAGCCATACTGGTCCATACTGGGAGCACTGGGAGTCATACTGGTCCATACTGGGAGCACTGGGAGCCATACTGGGAATACTGGGAACCATACTGGGAGCACTGGGAGCCACACTGGGAATACTGGGAGCACTGGGAGCCATACTGGGAGCACTGGGAGCCATACTGGTCCATACTGGGAATACTGGGAGCCATACTGGGAGCACTGGGAGCCATACTGGGAGCACTGGGAGCCATACTGGGAGCACTGGGAGCCATGCTGGGAGCACTGGGAGCCATACTGGGAGCACTGGGAACCATACTGGGACCATACTGGGAGCACTGGAACCATACTGGGAGCACTGGGAACCATACTGGTTCATACTGGTTCATACTGGGAGCCATACTGGGAATACTGGGAGCACTGGGAGCCATACTGGGAATACTGGGAACCATACTGGTTCATACTGGGAGCACTGGGAGCCATACTGGGAATACTGGGAGCCATACTGGTCCATACTGGGAGCACTGGGAGCCATACTGGTCCATACTGGGAGCACTGGAAACCATACTGGGAGCACTGGGAGCCATACTGGTCCATACTGGGAATACTGGGAACCATACTGGGAATAATGGGAGCCATACTGGTCCATACTGGGAGCACTGGGAGCCACACTGGGAGCCATACTGGGAGCACTGGAACCATACTGGTCCATACTGGGAGCACTGGGAGCGGCCACTGGTTCATACTGGGAGGGACTGGGAGCACTGGGAGCCGTTACTGGTCCGTACTGGTTTGTACTGGTCCGTACTGGTTTGTACTGGTCCGTACTGGTTTGTACTGGTGGCCCCACCCCCTCCTCCCCGTGACGTCACTCTCCCCGCCCCTTTAATAAAGCGCAGTTTAAAAAAAAAAGCAAACGCGGCCAGTGACGTCATTGAATGGGCGGGGCTTCCTCGGCGCGGAGGCCGCTGGGGATTGGCGGAAGCGGCGGCCAATGAGGGGAGAGAGAGCGCGGGCGCGCGGCGAGGGGGCGGCGCGGGGAGATGACGTCACTCCCGGCGCGCCGCCGCCGCCGCTGCCGGTGCCGCCGCCGCCATTACCGGAGAGCGGCCGGGAGAGCGGCCGGACCGGAGCGGAAGTGACGTCAGAGAGATGGAGAGCGCCGGAAAGCGGCTGGGGATGGGCGGGAGTGACGTCAGGTGAGGGGGGGGCGGGACTGGGATGGACTGGGATGAACTGGGATCAAACCGGGATGAACTGGGAGGGACTGGGATGAACTGGGATGAACTGGGAGGGACTGGGAGGGACTGGGAGGGCACTGGGAGGGACTGGGATGAACTGGGAGGGACTGGGATGAACTGGGATGAACTGGGATCAAACCGGGATCAAACTGGGATGAACTGAGATGAACTGGGAGGGACTGGGAGGGACTGGGATCAAACCGGGATCAAACTGGGATGAACTGGGAGGGACTGGGAGGGACTGGGATGAACTGGGAGCATACTGGGCCATACTGGGATGAACTGGGAGGGACTGGGAGGGCCATACTGGTCCATACTGGTCCATACTGGCCCATACTGGTTTATACTGGTACACAGTGGTCCATACTGGTCCATACTGGCCCGTACTGGTCCATACTGGTTTATACTGCTTTATACTGGTCTTTACTGGTTTATACGGGTTTATACTGGTCCATACTGGTCCATACTGGTCCATATTGGTCCATACTGGTTTATACCGGTTTATACTGGTCCATACTGGTCCATACTGGTCTGTACTGGTTTATACAGGTCCATACGGGCCCATACTGGTCCATACTGGTTTACACTGGTCCATACTGGTTTATACTGGTCCATACTGGTCCATACTGGTTTATACTGGTTTATACTGGTCCATACTGGTTTATACTGGTTTATACTGGTCCGTACTGGTCCATACTGGTCCATACTGGTTTATACTGGTTTATACTGGTTCATACTGGTTTCTCACCCCTCTCTCTTCTCTCCCCCCCCAGCCCCTCCCCCTCCCTGCGCTTGGCCCTGGCCGGAGCCTGGTGGGCCCTGAGGGGGCGTGGCCTGGATGGGCGCGGCCCCGGTGGGCGTGGCCTGGATGGGCGTGGCTGGGGGCGGCTGCTGGCGCTGCTGGAGGCCGTGGGGGGCGGGGCCCCGGCGCTGCTGCGGCCCCGGCACCGGGCGGGGCTCGGCCTGGGGCTGAAGGCGCAGGTAGGCCACGCCCACTTGGCGATAAACCACGCCCACCCACTGCCAGGCCACACCCACCCACCCAAACCCCATGGCAGGTAACCATTAATGATCTTAGGCCACGCCCACTTGGTCACAGGCCACACCCACCCACCTAAACCCCACTGGAGGTAACCATTAATGAGCTTAGGCCACGCCCACTTCATCACAGGCCACACCCACCCATCCAACCCCCATGTATTGTTATGGTGAATGTGCTTAGGCCACGCCCACTTTGTCCCAGGCCACGCCCACCCACCCAAACCCCATTGAGTGTAACAATTCGTGAGCTTAGGGCACGCCCACTTTGTCCCAGACCACGCCCACCTACTACCAGGCCACGCCCACCCATCCAAACACACAGCACAGTGATTACTACTGAGTTTTGGCCACGCCCACTTTCCCCCAGGCCACGCCCACCCAAGCAAACCCCATTCATTGTAGCCATTATTAAACTTAGGCCACGCCCACTTTGTCCCAGCCCACTCCCACTTCTTGTTAGGCCACGCCCACTCATCCATCTGAAGCCCATTGTGATTATGGATGAGTTTAGGCCACGCCCACTTTGTCACAGGCCACGCCCACCCGGTCAAACCCTAATTATTGCAATACTCAGCTTTTAATTGGATTTATTAATATTTATATATTTATTATCTAACTACGTTTAATGTTCAATTAAATGATATTTATTAATTTTTAAATAATTTTATTGCATTTAAAAAATTTAAAATTTATTACCTTTACGTTTTAAATTTAATGTTAGTTAATTATTTTATTATTTAATTATATACTTATTTACTTATTTAATAATTCAATTTTTAAATTGTTTATTATCTAATTACGTAATATATTACATTATTTAATATTTTGTTATACCTAAATAATTTTAAATTTTTTCATTTTAACAACTTTGCATTTAAATTTTAATAATATTTATTATTCATATTTAATATTCCACTAACTGATATTTAGAAATATTTCTTAATTCTAATAAATTTAAAATTTTAGTAATTTTAAATTTTAAGTTTGATAACATTTAATTAGTAATTATTTATAAGATTTCATTAATTCTAATAAATTAAAAATTTTAAATTTTTTTAATTTTTAAAGGTAATTTTAGGAAAAAAATTAAATAATTATAAATATTCAATTACTTAATATTTAATAATATTTAATAATTTTAATAAATTAGAAATTTTAAATTTGAATCCAGCCATCCAAGCCACACCCATAATGAATATTAATGGACTTAGGTCACGCCCACTTTGCATTCTGTGGCTTAAACCACGCCCTTCTTTCACATAGGCCACGCCCACTCAACCACAAACCACGCCCACCCACTTTAACTTTGCCTGGTTTGGTTATTGGAGTGTTGAGACCACGCCCACTTCACGCTAGGCCACGCCCCTCAACCATAGGCCACACCCACCCGTCCAAACGCTGCCCATTGCCGCCTATTATGTGCTTAGGCCACGCCCCCTTTGTCTAAGTCACGCCCATTGATGTATAGACCACGCCCACCCCTCTCTAAACCCCACCCCCTCACCTTTAATGGGCATTGACCCCACCAGGCCACGCCCCCACGCCCCTCCCTCTCCCCTGGCCCCTCCCTCCAGGTGGTGACGTCATTGCTGCGGGAGCTCGGCCCCGCCCCCGCCGTGCTGGACGCGCTGGATTGGCTGTTCCCGGAGGGGGCGGGGCCGGGGGATGGCCACGCCCTCGGGGTGAGAGTGGGAAAAAATGGGACGGACTGGGATGGACTGGGAGGGAGTGGGAGGGGTCTGGGGTTACTGGTTTGTACTGGTTTGTACTGGGATGGGGTTTGGGGTTACTGGTTTGTACTGGGAGGGGTTTGGGGTTACTGGTTTGTACTGGGAGGGGCTCTGGGGTTACTGGTTTGTACTGGGAGGGGGTTTGGGTTATACTGGTTTGTACTGGGAGGGGTTTGGGGTTACTGGTTTGTACTGGGAGGAGTTTGGGGTTACTGGTTTGTACTGGGAGGGGGTTTGGGGTTACTGGTTTGTACTGGTTTGGGGTTTGGGGTCACTGGTTTGTACTGGGATGGGCTCTGGGGTTACTGGTTTGTACTGGGATGGGGTTTGGGTTATACTGGTTTGTACTGGGAGGGGATCTGGGGTTACTGATTTGTACTGGGAGGGGGTTTGGGGTTACTGGTTTGTACTGGTTTGGGGTTTGGGGTTACTGGTTTGTACTGGTTTGGGGTTTGGGGTTACTGGTTTGTACTGGGAGAGGGTTTGGGGTTACTGGTTTGTACTGGGAGGGGGTTTGGGGTTACTGGTTTGTACTGGGAGGGGTTTGGGGTTACTGGTTTGTACTGGGAGGGGTTTGGGGTTACTGGTTTGTACTGGGAGGGGCCCTGGGGTTACTGGTTTGTACTGGGAGGGGTTTGGGGTTACTGGTTTGTACTGGTTTGGGGTTTGGGGTCACTGGTTTGTACTGGGAGGAGGTTTGGGGTTACTGGTTTGTACTGGGATGGGCTCTGGGGTTACTGGTTTGTACTGGTTTGTGTTCTGGGGTTACTGGTTTGTACTGGTTTGGGGTTTGGGGTTACTGGTTTGTACTGGTTTGGGGTTTGGGGTTACTGGTGTGTACTGGTTTGGGGTTACTGGTTTGTACTGGTTTGGGGTTTGGGTTATACTGGTTTGTACTGGGATGGCCGCTCGCAGCCCCACACCCATATATGGTCAAAGGGGGCGTGGTCTGACTGAGGCCCCGCCCCCCTCAGACGCTGCAGGGCCGCCCCCTGGTGGGCGTGGCCGAGGAGCACTTCCGGGAGCAGGTGCTGGGAATCCTGGGAAGTGGGCGGGGCCTGGAGGCCTTCCTGCAGGTGAGACCAGTGCGGACCAGTACAAACCAGTAACCCCAAACCAGTACAAACCAGTAACCCCAAACCAGTACAAACCAGTAACCCAAGACCCCCTCCCAGTATAAACCAGTAACCCCAAACCCCAAACCAGTACAAACCAGTGACCCCAAACCCCATCCCAGTACAAACCAGTAACCCCAAACCAGTACAAACCAGTACAAACCAGTAACCCCAAACCAGTACAAACCAGTAACCCCAAACCCCTCCCAGTACAAACCAGTAACCCCAAACCCCAAACCAGTACAAACCAATATAACCCAAACCCCAAACCAGTATAAACCAGTAACCCCAAAGCCCCTCCCAGTTCCCTCCCAGTTTGTTCCCAGTCCCTCCCAGTATGGCCAAAACCCTTCCCAGTTCAAACCAGTAACATCCCAGTTCCCTCCCAGTTTCATCCCAGATCCTCCCAGTATAAACCAGTAACCCCAAACCCCCTCCCAGTCCCTCCCAGTTTATCCCAGTCCCTCCCAGTTCCTCCCAGTTTGATCCCAGTTCCCTCCCAGTCTCTTCCAGTTTATCCCAGTCCCTCCCAGTATAAACCAGTTCCCTCCCAGTCCCTTCCAGTATAAACCAGTAACCCCAAACCCCCTCCCAGTCCCTCCCAGTTTGTTCCCAGTCCATCCCAGTCCCTCCCAGTTTGTTCCCAGTCCCTCCCAGTATAAACCAGTATGGCCCAAATCCCTTCCCAGTTCATCCCAGTTCCCTCCCAGTTCATCCCAGCTTGATTCCAGTCCCATCCCAGTCCATCCCAGTTCATCCCAGCATAAACCAGTATAGCCCAAATCCTCTCCCAGTCCCTCCCAGTCCCTCCCAGTATATCCCAGTCCCTCCCAGTATAAACCAGTAACCCCAAACCCCCTCCCAGTCCCTCCCAGTTTGTTCCCAGTCCCTCCCAGTCCATCCCAGTTTATCCCAGTCCCTCCCAGTTTGATCCCAGACCCTCCCAGTATAAACCAGTAACCCCAAACCCCCTCCCAGTCCCTCCCAGTCCCTCCCAGTTTGTCCCAGTCCCCCCCCAGTTCCTCCCAGTATAAACCAGTATGGCCCAAATCCCCTCCCAGTCCCTCCCAGCTCCCTCCCAGTCCATCCCAGTTCATCCCAGTATAAACCAGTATGGCCCAAATCCTCTCCCAGTTCCCTCCCAGTCCCTCCCAGTTCCCTCCCACTCCCTCCCAGTTTATCCCAGTCCCTCCCAGTATAAACCAGTAACCCCAAACCCCCTCCCAGTCCATCCCAGTCCCTCCCAGTTTGTTCCCAGTCCCCCCCAGTCCCTCCCAGTATAAACCAGTATGGCCCAAATTCTCTCCCAGTTCCCTCCCAATCCCTCCCAGTTTATCCCAGTCCCTCCCAGTATAAACCAGTAACCCCAAACCCCCTCCCAGTTCCCTCCCAGTTTATCCCAGTCCCTCCCAGTATGGCCAAAACCCTTCCCAGTTCAAACCAGTAACATCCCAGGTCCCTCCCAGTTCCCTCCCAGTTTGATCCCAGTCCCTCCCAGTATAAACCAGTAACCCCAAACCCCCTCCCAGTCCCTCCCAGTCCATCCCAGTTCCCTCCCAGTTTGTCCCAGTCCCTCCCCAGTTCCTCCCAGTATAAACCAGTATGGCCCAAATCCCCTCCCAGTCCCTCCCAGTCCATCCCAGTTTTATCCCAGTCCCTCCCAGTTTATTCCCAGTCCATCCCAGTCCATCCCAGTTTGATCCCAGTTCCCTCCCAGTCTCTTCCAGTTTATCCCAGTCCCTCCCAGTATAAACCAGTTCCCTCCCAGTCCCTTCCAGTATAAACCAGTAACCCCAAACCCCCTCCCAGTCCCTCCCAGTTTGTTCCCAGTCCATCCCAGTCCCTCCCAGTTTGTTCCCAGTCCCTCCCAGTCCCTCCCAGTTTGATCCCAGTTTATCCCAGTCCCTCCCCGTCCCTCCCAGTTTATCCCAGTCCCTCCCAGTTTATTCCCAGTCCCTCCCAGTTTATCCCAGTCCCTCCCAGTTTATTCCCAGTCCCTCCCAGTTTGTTCCCAGTCCCTCCCAGTCCCTCCCAGTTTGTTCCCCGTCCATCCCAGTCCCTCCCAGTCCCTCCCAGTCGCTCCCAGTCCCTCCCAGTCCCTCCCAGTCCCTCCCAGTTTATTCCCAGTCCCTCCCAGTCGCTCCCAGTCCCTCCCAGTCCGCTCCCTCAGGAGTACGGCGCGCGTTTCCGCCGCTCCCTCCGGAACCTTTTCCTGGAGTTTTTGTTCCGCCTGGAGAGCGCCCTGCCCCCCCCCGACCTGCCGCAGGTGAGCAAAGGGGCGGGGCTTCCGCTCGGGACACGCCCACCCGCCGCGAAACCACGCCCCCCTTTTGAAGGGACGGCCACGCCCCCTTTGCCTTATATGGGGAGTGAGTGGGGATGGGGGGGAAAATGGCTGGGGGTTGAATTTGAGTGATTTGAGCCAAAATTTGGATTATTTGACCCAAAATTTTGATTATTTCGACCTGCAATTCAGCCGAAATTAATGAAAATCACCCGTGATTAATGAAAATCACGCAAAAATCGGCCAAAATTAAGGGAAAGCAATGAAAATTATGAAACATCTACCAGAATTAATAAAAATCTCCTAAATTAAGAAAAACCGCCCAAAATGAAGAAAAATTACCAAATATTAATAAAAAAAACACGAAATTAGGAAAAATGAAGCGTAATAAATAAAAATCACCGAAAAATCAGCCACAAATAGAAAAGCCAAGCAAAATTAAGAAATATCAACCATAATTAATAAAAATCACCTAAATTCAGAAAAGTGAAACAGAATTAAAAAGCATCACCCATAATTAATAAAAATCACCTAAAAATCATCCAATAAATAGAAAACCTAAGCAAAATTAAGAAACATCAACCATAATTAATAAAAATCACCTAAATTCAGAAAAGTGAAACAGAATTAAGAAGCATCACCCATAATTAATAAAAATCACCCCAAAATCAATCAAAATTAAAGAAAATTAACCATAATTAAGAAAAAACACCTAAATTAGGAAAAATCTACCAAAATATAAAAAAATCCACCAAAATTAGGAAATAGCAACCGTTATTAATAAGAATCACCCAGAAAATTGCCCAAAGTTAATAAAAATCAAGCATAATTAATAAAAATCACGCAAAAAATCGACAAAAATTACGAAAAATCAGCCAAAATTAATAAACATCAGCCATAATTAATAAAAATTAACCATAATTATTAGAAATCACCTAGATCAAAAAAAATCGCCCAGAATTAAGAAAAACCATCAAAAATTAATAAAAATCAACCATAATTACTAGAAATCACCTAAATTAAAAAAAAATCAGACAGAATTAAGAAAAACCATCAAAAATTAATAAAAATCAACCATAATTACTAGAAATCACCTAAATTAAAAAAAAAATCGCCCAGAATTAAGAAAAAACATCAAAAATTAAGAAAAATCAACCATAATTAACAAAAGTCAGCCCAAAAAGGACCTAAAATTAAGAAAAATGACACAAAATTCCAGGAAAAAATAAAAATTTAACACAAATTCACCCAACATTAATAAAAATCACCCAAAATTTGCGAAGAGTTAAGAAAATTCACCCAGAATTAAGGAAAATCAACCCTAATGAAGAAACGTAAATCATAATTAATAAAAATCACCTAAATTTGACAAATCACACAGATTTAAGAAAAATCAACCAAAATTAGGAAACATCAACAATAATTAATAAAAATCACCCCAAAATCAACGAAAAGTAAGAAAAATCCAACAGGATTAGGAAAAATGACACAAAATTCGACCAAAAAATAAAACAGAAAATGACACAAAATTCAGAAAAAATTCACCCAAAACGAACAAAAATCACTCAAAATCCACCCAAATTCCACCAAATACGCCCCAAATCCGTCAAAATATTCAAAATTCCCCCAAATTTCCTCCAAATTTCCTCAAAATCGCAAAAATTTTGCCAAAGCTCCCCCACAATTTACCCAAACCCTCCTGTCTCCCTAAACCCCGCCCCTTTCACTAAAGCCACGCCCATTTTCCCTTATATGGCACAGCTGGAGCAGCTCTGTCGAAGCCACGCCCCTCCGGGCTCTAAGCCACGCCCCCTCCCTCGTTTGCAGCGTTATTTCGCGGAGGTTCGCCACGCCCACCCAGGTAGGCGGGGCTTAAATAGGGCTTAATGAGCGATATGCAAATTAGATCATTAATTTACCATAAACTCCGCCCACAGTGCCTTCTCCGCGCCCACTTCCGGCTAAGAAAACCACGCCCCTGTAAGTAGCCACGCCCACAAGCCACATCTCCTAATTAGTTGCTAATGAAGCTGCTAATTAATGTTTATAAACTGAATTATTCAGGAGAAAGCTCCGCCCACGTCGCCGTAGGCTCCGCCCCCTCCGCTTCTCCCCTTACCGTGAGTGGGGCAAACCATTCTGATGGGGGGAAGGGGGGTGGTCTGAAACCGCCAATGAGGTTTTTTCGGCACATTTTGGCAGCCAATCGCAGCGAGGCGCGACTAAGGAGGGTTAAGACGCCTGGCGTGACGTCATCGAGCGTTTCAGCAGTCCAATTTGGGGTTAAAAAAGGCATTTTTGCGGTTTCCCTTCTGTGAAGCAAAATAAGGCCGCCCTCGCAAGGCTGGCTGTAACGGCGTTGATTGGCAGTGCATTCAACCAATAAGGCGAGTAGAGAACCCGGAAATGCTCTCTGAACTACAAATGCCGCCATTTTTACTTTTGGCAAGGGGCGGGCAGAGGGCTCTGATTGGCTGAGGAACCGGAAGCGCTTCGGCCGCCATTTTAGGTGTTGGCACTGCGGGTTGAGCGGGCGGGGCTTCGCTTCCGCTTCCGCTCGGCGGCTCCGAAGGCGCCGCAGCAGCCACGATGCTCATCAAAGTCAAGGTTTTTTTGGGGATAAAGCCGCGAATTTCGGGCAAATTTTAACAATTCCCGCCTTTAGCGAGGGGGAAGGGGTGGCGCGGAGGGGATTTGGGGTGAAAATCGCGGATTTTGGGGCGGTTTTAAACGGGTGGGGGGGGGAGCGTGAGGGGAGCGCGCGGTGCATTGTGGGAACATGGCGCCCCCTACAGACGCTGACGGGGAAGGAGATCGAGATCGACATCGAGCCCACGGACAAGGTGAGCTCCCAGTTTGGACCAGTATAAACCAGTGCGGACCAGTTCGGGGTGGGTAAGGAGCGGGTTAAGGGTGGGGGGAAGCGCCAGGGGGATCCCAGTTTGGTCCCAGTAAGGGGGAGGGGCGTCCCAGTATGGCCCAGTTCATTCCAGTATGGCCCAGTTGCCTCCCAGTTCATCCCAGTTCATCCCAGTATGGCCCAGTGGCCTCCCGGTAACTCCCAGTTCATCCCAGTATGCCCCAGTTCATCCCAGTAACCTCAAATCTACTCCCAGTTTAGCTCAATTCCCTCCCAGTCCCTCCCAGTGCCTCCCAGTTCATCCCAGTATGGCCCAGTTCCCTCCCAGTTCATCCCAGCAACCCCCAAACCTGTTCCCAGTAACTCCCAGTTCATCCCAGTTCCTCCCAGTCTCTCCCAGTCCATCCCAGTATGGCCCAGTAAGGTCGCAGTGCCCCCCAGTCCCTCCCAGTTCATCCCAGTATGGTCCAAAGTTGTCCCAGTCCCCTCCCAGTCCCTCCAAGTTCATCCCAGTAACCCCGAACCCCCTCCCAGTACAAACCAGTAACCCCAAACCCCCTCCCAGTTCCCTCCCAGTCCCTTCCAGTTCAAACCAGTGACCCCCCCAGTGTAGACCAGTATGGCCTAGTTCCCTCCCAGCGTCCCCAAACCCCATCCCAGTATAAACCAGTAGCCCCAAATCCCCTCCCAGTTCATCCCAGTCCCTCCCAGTTTCTCCCAGTCCCTCCCAGTATGGTTCAATCCCTTTCCCAGTTCCTCCCAGTATTCCCCAGTCCGTCCCAGTTCATCCCAGTACGGTCCAGTGGCCTCCCAATTCCTCCCAGTTCCCTCCCAGTCCCTCCCATTTCCCTCCCAGTCCCTCCAAGTCCATCCCAGTCCCTCCCAGTCCCTCCCCCTGCCATTACCCCTTTAACGCGGTCCCCACCCTCCATCGCCCTTTTAAAACCACAGACGAGTCCTCCAAGTCCGCCAGCCTACCCTTTAACCCCGCCCACTTCCGGCGGCGCTCCGCCACACTTCCCCACCTCTATGACCCAAGATGGCGGCGCCCATCTGTTTTCAACCTCCGGAGCCTCCAGATGTGCCCAAATTTACCCAAATTTACCCAAAATGTCCCCAAATGACCCCAGATGTGCTCGGGTGTCCCCCAGATGTGCCCAGATGTGTTTTTTTTTCTGGCGCAGGTGGAGCGGATCAAAGAGCGCGTGGAGGAGAAGGAGGGGATCCCCCCTCAGCAGCAGCGGCTGATCTACAGCGGCAAGCAGATGTAGGCGGGGCTTAAAGGGGGGCGTGGTTAAAACGGGGCGCGGCTGAAAGGAAGGGGCGTGGCCATGGGGTAAAGGGGCGGGGTTTAAATGTGGAGATTTGGGGTAAAAATTAAAAATTTTGGGTTAAAATGGGGAAATTTGTGCTAAAATGGCAACAAATGGGGTTACAATGGTTGGTGGGGGCGGGGCTTAAGTGGGCGTGGTTAAATGGGAGGGGATTTGTGGGAGGGGCGTGGCCATGGGGGAAAGGGGCCGGGTTTAAATGAGATTTGGGGTAAAAACGAGGAAATTTGGGTTAAAATGCGGAAATTAGGGCTAAAATGGCAGGAAATGGGGCTAAAATGGCGGATGGGGCGTGGCCTAAGTGGGTGGAGCTTAACGAGGAGGAATTGGGTGAAAATGGGAAAATTTGAGGTTAAATTTGGTTAAAAATGGGGAAGTTTGGGATAAAATGGCGGCAAATAGGGTTACAATGGTTGGCGGGGGCGGGGCTTAAGTGGGCGTGGGTAAATGGGAGGGGATTTGGGGGAGGGGCGTGGCCATGGGGTAAAGGGGCCGGGTTTAAATGAGATTTGGGGTAAAAACGAGGAAATTTGGGTTAAAATGGGGAAATTAGGGCTAAAATGGCGGGAAATGGGGCTGAAATGGCGGATGGGGCGTGGCCTAAGTGGGCGGAGCTTAACGAGGGGGAATTGGGTGAAAATGGGAAAATTTGAGGTTAAATTTGGTTAAAAATGGGGAAATTTGGGTTAAAATGGCGGCAAATGGGGTTACAATGGTTGGTGGGGGGCGGGGCTCAAGTGGGCGTGGTCAAAGACTTGCAGGGCTTAAAGGGAGGGGCGTGGCCTTGGGCTAAAGGGGCGGGGTTTAAATGTGGAGATTTTGGGGTAGAAATGAGGAAATTTGGGTTAAAATTGTGGCAAATGGGGCTAAAATGGCGCGTGGGGGCGTGGCCTAAGTGGGCGGAGCTTAACGAGGGGGAACTGGGTGAAAATGGGAAAATTTGGGTTGGAACTTGGGTAAAAATGGGAAAATTTGGGGTTAAAACGGTGGCTGGGGGTGGGGGCCTAAGTAGCTGTGACTTTACAGGAGGGTGTGGCTCAAAGGGGGCGTGGCTTATCCACCAAAGTGGGTGTGGCCTAAACGGGTGTGGCCTTTCTGACTCCTCCCCCAGGAACGATGAGAAGACGGCGGCCGACTACAAAATCCAGGGGGGGCTCCGTCCTCCATCTTGTGCTGGCCCTGCGGGGGGGCGTGGCCAGGCTCTGAGTGGGCGTGGCCAGTCCCAGATCACACCCCCTATCCCTTTAAGCCACGCCCACCTCGCATTACCCCCATCCCTGAGGTCATTTCCTGTTTATGAATCCGTTATTATTTAATAAAGGTTGGCTGATGACGTCAGCAGCGTGTTTGTGACGTCATAAGTGTGTCGGTGATGTCATTTCTTGCTTAACATTCATAGTGGTCCCCACTTTTAGTTGACATTGCCCTTTTAAGGTGGCATTGCCGTTTTAATGGCATTGCCACTTTAAGGATCTGCGGTCCCCACAGTTTGCATTACCCTTTTAAGACCTTGAAAAACTCCCCAATTTTCCCCAAAATTTTAATTTTTAGCCTCAAAATGTCATTTCTTAACTTCAAATTCACTCCAAAAATCACAATTTGGGCTTTTTTGCTTCTCAAATCTTCATTTTTCATCTTAAAATCTGAGGTTTCACCCCCAAAATCCCATTTTTTTGGCCATGAAATAAAGCAAAATCACTATTTTTGGGCCCAAAATTAACAATTTGTTTCCAAAGCAAACATTTTAGCCCACATTTACCAATTGCAGCTCCAAAATCCCAATTTTTAGCCCCAAAATATCAATTTTCCACTACAATCTCCTGATTTTTAACCCTTTATTCTCATTTTTTCCTCCAAATTTTAATTTCGACCCCAAAATCCATATTTTTAACCCACAACTTTTTTTCTTCCCTTTTTCTCCCCCAAATTCCACTTTCTGACCCCAAATTCCTGATTTTTATCCCCAAACCGCCCAATTTTTTCTCAAATCCGTCACTTTTAACCCCAAAATCGCCTCTTTCCACCATCGCCCCCTTTAAGACCGGTCCCCACCCGCCATCACCGCTTTAAAACCATAGAGAAGTCGTCCAGACCGGCTAGAGCGGGGGGACTTCCGGCGGCGCTCCGCCCTGACTTCCGGTTTACTCACTGCTCTAACATGGCCGCCCCCTCCTTTTCTAAAATGGCGGCGCCCGCGTTGGAGCGGATCCTGTCGGATCTCCTGGAACCCGACAGCGCCGGGATCCGCCAGGTGCCTGGAATTTCCCCAGATTCGGGCAAATTTGGGTGAATTTGTAGATTTTTGGTGTTTTTAGTGATTTTTGAGGTTTTTTTTCCAGGCCACGGAGCGGCTGCGGGAGGCGCTGGAGGAGCCGGAGGGGCCCGAAGGCCTCGCGGAGCTGCTGAGGGGGGCGGGGAGGCCGCAGGTCTGAGGGGGAGAAAATTGGCGGGAAAATCTGGCATTTTTTTTGATTTTTACGAAAAAAAATGGGGATTTTTTTGGGAATTTGGTGGTTTTGGGTAAAAATTGGGGGGGTTTTGGGGGGAATTTTGGGATTTTGGCGGTAATTTTGGGACGTTTGGGGAGTCCTGCGCTGATTCTGAGGAGAATTTGGGGGAGATGTGGAGATCCTGAGGGGATTTGGGTGAAAATTTTGGGATTTTGGGGAAAAATTGGGGAGTAATTTGGAATTTGGGGAGAATTTTTGCATTTTAGGGATTTTTTAGGGGGAAAATTTGGGGAATTTTGGGGTTTTGTGGGGAATTTGGGGGTTTTCAGGGGAATTTGGGGGATCCTGAGGTGGTTTTGGAGGGAATTTGGGGATTTTTTGGTGAAAATTGGGGGGAATTTGGGGGATTTCGCTGGGAATTTTCTGATTTTGGGGGAAATTTGTGAATCCTGAGGGTATTTGGGGTACATATTGGGGAAAATTTTGGGATTTTGGGAATAAATGGGGGTTTGGGGGTGTATCTAGGTGGATTTTGAGGTGAATTTCGGGGATTTTTGGGTTTCCCAGGTGGATTTGGGGTAAATTTGGGGGATTTTTGGGGGGATTTTGGAGGATTTGGGGTTGAATTTGGGAATTTTGGGATGAAGTTGGCGGATTTTGGGGGGAGTTTTGAGATATTGGGGTGAATTTGGGGCTTCCTAGGTGAATTTTGGGGTGAATTTCGACCAGTTTGGGGCGAATTTAGGGGTGAATTTGGGGGATTTTGGGGTGAATTTGGGAATTTGGGGGTTCCCGGATGAACGTGGTGGATTTTGGGAGGAATTTCGGGGTAAATTTGGGCCATTTTGGGGCTCCCAGATCCGACAATTGGCCGCTGTTCTGCTCCGGAAGCGCCTCAGGAAACTCCCTCAGGAGTTGATTGACAGGTGGGCGGGGCCTGGGCCTCATTGGGATCAACGGGAGGGGGCGTGGTTTGCAGACAGTGGGGCGGAGCTTCAGCTCTATTAAAATCTATAGGAGGGGGCGTGGCTAAGTTGCGATTTCTCTCAATGGGAGGGGCGTGGCTTTAGGAAAAATTGGGCGGAGCTGCCATTAATATTAGAATAAATTGAAGGGGCGTGGCTTGTTAAAATAGGCGGAGTTTAAGCCCCTATTAAACTCAATGGGAGAAGGCGTGGCTTAGGTGCCATTAGAGGTAATGGGAGAGGCGTGGCCTAAAAAATGGGTGGGACTTCAGCCCTATTGAACTCCAAAGGGAGGGGGGCGTGGCTTAGGTCCAATTAGAGCCAATTGGAGGGGCGTGGCTTAGGGAAAATGGGCGGAGTTTCAGCATTACCGAACCTAAAGGGAGAGGGCGTGGCTTAGGTGACTTTGGTGTAAATGTGAGGGGCGTGGCTTAGGGAGACAGGGCGGAGCTTCAGCCGTATGAAAATCAATGGGAGGGGCGTGGCTTGGGGAAAATGGGTGGAGCTTCAGCACTATTAAACTCCAGTGGGAGGGGGGCGTGGCTTAGGAGGAATTAGAGTCAATAGGAGAGGCGTGGCTTAGGGAAATGGGGCGGAGCTTCAACCTCATTAGGATCGATGAGAGGGGCGTGGCTGAGATGCCGTTGAAGGTAATGGGGGCGTGGCTTGGCAAAAATGGGCGGAGTTTGAAGCCTATTGAACTCAATAGGAGGGGGCGTGGCTTAGGAACTATTGAAGTCAATAGGAGGGGGCGTGGCTTGGTAAAATAGGGCGGAGCTTGAGCGCCATTGAAATCAATTGGAGGGGGCGTGGCTTAGGTGGATGTGGAGTTAATGAGGGGGCGTGGCTTGAGGTCTATTAATTAGACATGGTTGGCCTTAATTAGGAGGTTAATTAGAGAGTGGGTGGGGCTTAAAAGGGGCGTGGTTTGCTTAATTAATGAGTGGGAGGAGCTTAATTTATAAAGAGGAGGGGCTTAAAATAAAGTTTGGCTCATGGTGGGCGTGGCCTGAACATAAATAGTGCTGAAGGGGCGGGGCTTGACCTTATATGGTAATGAGTGGGCGTGGCTAACTCTGGCTCCGCCCCCTTCAGGCTCCCCCATGTCATCGTCGAGGCCTTGGATCGAGAGACAGAGTGAGTGGAAAATTCCGGAAAAATCCCAAAATTTCACCAAATTTTCCCAAATTTTTGGGAAATTTTGGGGCTCAATGGGGACTGGGGGAAAAAATTGGGGAAAAAATGAAAAACTCGGGGAAAAATTTTTAATTTTTGGCAGAAAAAAGTGAATTTTTGGACTTAAAAAGGGGAATTTTGGGGAGATTTTGGGGAATACGGGGAAAAATGAGAGATTTTATCAAAAATTTGATATTTTTTAGGAGAAAATGGGAATTTAAGGGAAAAAGTTGGAAATTTTAATTGAAAACCT
>JAKDEW010001314.1:0-2500 GCA_021963965.1 Artemisiospiza belli
GGTTTTGGGGGGTTTCGGGGTGGTTTTGGGGGGGTTCGGGGTGGTTCGGGGCGGTTTCGGGGTGGTTTTGGGGGGTTTCGGGGTGGTTTTGGGGGGTTTCGGGGTGGTTTGGGCGGTTTCGGGGTGGTTCGGGGCGGTTTCGGGGTGGTTTTGGGGGGGTTCGGGGTGGTTCGGGGCGGTTTCGGGGTGGTTTTGGGCGGTTTCGGGGTGGTTTTGGGGGGTTTCGGGGTGGTTTTGGGGGGTTTCGGGGTGGTTTGGGGCGGTTTCGGGATGGTTCGGGGCGGTTTCGGGGTGGTTTTGGGGGGGTTCGGGGTGGTTCTGGGCGGTTTCGGGGTGGTTTTGGGGGTTTCGGGGTGGTTTGGGGCGGTTTCGGGGTGGTTTTGGGGGGTTTCGGGGTGGTTCGGGGCGGTTTCGGGGTGGTTTCGGGGGGTTTCGGGGTGGTTTTGGGGGGTTTCGGGGCTTTTGGCCACGATGTGGGCGCGGATTTGGAGGTTGCCCAGCGGAGCCAGGGTGGGGTCGGGCCAGGGCGCGTCCTCGTCCAGCCAAGAGCGCGCCAGGGCCCGCAGGCGGTGAGGGGGAGGGGCGGGGGGCCAGGGGGTCCCCAAAAAAGGGGTCGGGGGTCCCGGGGGTCCCAAAGGGGTCGGGGGTCCCGAAGGGGTCGGGGGTGCCAAAGGGGTCGGGGGGTTTGGGGGCGCAGAGCTGGACATGGTGCGGAGAGACCTGGAGAGAGAGAAAGGGGAGTCAGGGGGGCTTGGGGGGGATTTGGGGGGGGTCCTTGAGGGGGTTTTGGGGTCCCAGGAGGGTCCTTGAGGGGGTTTTGGGGTCCCCATTGGGATTTATGGGGAGATTTTGGGTCTGGGGGGGATTTGGGGGGTCTTAGAGGGGTCCTTGAGGGGATTTTGGGGGTCCCAGGAGGGGATTTGGGGGTGTGGTGAGGGGTCCTTGGGGGGATTTTGGGGTCCCCATTGGGATTTTTGGGGGAGATTTTCGGTCTGGGGGGGATTTTGGGGGTCCCAGGAGGGTCCTGGAGGGGATTTTGGGGTCCTTGAGGGGATTTGGGGTAATGGGGAGGGGTCCTTGAGGGGATTTTGGGGTCCCCATTGGGATCTATGGGGAGATTTTGGGTCTGGGGGGGATTTGGGGGTCCCAGGAGGGTCCTTGGGGGGATTTTGGGGTCCTTGAGGGGATTTGGGGTAATGGGGAGGGGTCCTAGAGGGGATTTTGGGGTCCTTGAGGAGATTTTGGGGTCCCATTGGGATTTTTGGGGAGATTTTTGCGTCTGGGGGCGATTTTGGGGTCCCTGGGGGGATTTGGGGGCGCTGAGGAGCCAATTTGCGGCTTTGGGGCATTTTTGCCAATTCGGGGCCGATTTTTGCCCTTTTTTTCTGGTTTTGGGGATTTTTAGCCGATATTGCGTCAATTTGGGGCCGATTTTTGCCTTTTTTCCCCTTTTTTGGGATTTTTTTTGTGATTTTGGAGTGAATTTGTGTCAATTTTTGCCAATTTGGTGCCGATTTTCCCCCTTTTTTTCTGGTTTCGGGGTGGTTTTTTGTCAATTTTTGCCAATTTGGTGCCGATTTTTGCCCTTTTCCCCCCATTTTGGATTTTTTGGTGCTTTTGGAGTGAATTTGTGTCAATTTTTGCCAATTTGGTGCCGATTTTTGCCCTTTTCCCCCATTTTGGGATTTTTGGGTGATTTTGGAGTGAATTTGTGGCAATTTTTCGCCAATTTGGTGCCGATTTTTCCCCTTTTTTTTCTGGTTTTGGGGCGGTTTTTTGTCAATTTTTGCCAATTTGGTGCCGATTTTTCCCCTTTTGTCTGGTTTTGGGTATTTTGGGGGGATTTCAGTTTAATTTTTGCTGATTTTGTGCCGATTTTCTCCCCTTTTTTTCTGGTTTTGGGGCTTTTAAATAATTTCGTGTCAATTTTTCCCAATTTTGTGCCGATTTTCCCATTTTTTCCGGTTTTGGGCCAATTTCTGCTGATTAGGGGTAATTTTAACCGATTTTACGCCAATTTTCCCCAATTTCGTGCCGATCCCCCCCTTTTTTTCCCATTTTGGGGCAATTTCTGCTGATTTCGAGCCATTTCAGCCGCGTTTGTGCCGATTTTTCCCATTTTTGCGCCGATTTTTCCCGGTTTTGGGGCAATTTCTGCTGATTTTGTGTAATTTTAACCAATTTTATGCCAATTTTTCCCATTTTTGTGCCGATTCCCCCCTTTTTCCCCATTTTGGGCCAATTTCTGCTGATTTGGAGCAATTTTAGCCGATTTTATGCCAATTTTTCCCATTTTTGCGCCGATTTTTTCCGGTTTTGGGCCAATTCCTGCTGATTTTGGGTAATTTCAGCCGCTTTTGTGCCGATTTTTCCCATTTTTACCCCGATTTTTCCCGGTTTCGGGCCGATTTCCGCTCATTTTGTGTAGTTTCAGCCGATTCTGTGCCAAATTTTCCCCAATTTTGCGCCGATTTTTGCCCTTTTTGCCCCAAACGGCGCC
>JAKDEW010001314.1:7500-26381 GCA_021963965.1 Artemisiospiza belli
CAGTAAAAGCAATCCAGCAATGAAAGCAATCGAAATCAATTGATCAATGGATAAAATCAATCAATCGATAAAATAAATCGAGCAGTGAAATCAATTGAAATAAATAAATCAATCGATAAAATCAATCAATCGATAAATTAAATCAAACTGTAAAATCAATCTAAATCGATCAATCGATAAAATCAGTCAATCGATAAATTGAATCGATCAGTAAAATCAATCGAGCAATGAAATCAATCGAAATAAATAAATCAATCGATAAAATCAATCAATCGATAAATTAAATCGAACAGTGAAATCAATCCAGCAATAAAATCAATCGAAATCAATCGATCAATCGATAAAATCAATCAATCGATAAATTGAATCAAACAGTAAAAATCAATCCAGCAATAAAATCAATCGAAATAAATAATCGATAAAATCAGTGAATCGATAAATTAAATCAAACAGTGAAATCAATCGAAATAAATAAATCAATCGAAATCAATCAACCAGTCGATAAAATCAATCGATAAATTGAATCGAACAATAAAATCAATCAAGCAATAAAATCAATCGAGCAATAAAATCAATCCAGCAATAAAATAAATTGAACAATAAAATAAATAAATAAATAAATAAATAAATAAAATCGAACAATAAATTAAATCAAACAATAAAATCAATCAAGCAATAAAATCAATCGAGATAAATAAATCAAACCATAAAATAAATTGATTAAATAAATCAAACAATAAAATAAATCAGTCGATAAATTAAATCGAACAATAAAATCAATCCAAACAATAAAATCAATCGAAAATAAATTAAACCAAACAATAAAAGCAATCAAGCAATAAAATTAATCAATCAATAAATTAAATTGAACAATAAATTAAATCAAATCATAAACTCAATCGAACAATAAAATCGATCAATCGATAAATTAACTCAAGCAATAAAATCAATCCAACAATAAAATCAGTTGAACAATAAAATAAATAAATAAACCAATTAAATCGAACAATAAATTAAATCAATCAATAAAATCAATCGAGCAATAAGATAAATCAATCGATAAATTAATTTGAACAATAAAAACAATCCAACAATAAAATCAATCGAACAATAAAATAAATAAATCAATGAATTAAATCGAACAATGAATTAAATCAAACAATACAATCAATCAAACAATAAAATCAATTCAGCAATAAAATCAATCAAAATAAATAAATCAAATGATAAAATAAATTGATAAAATAAATCAAACAGTAAAATAAATCAGTCGATAAATTGAATCGAACAATAAAATCAATGCAAACAATAAAATCAATCCAAACAATAAAATCAATCCAGCAATAAAATCAATTGAAATCAATCAATCGAGCAATAAAATCAATCGAAATAAATAAATCAAACAATAAAATCAATCAAAATAAATAAATCAAACAATAAAATAAATCGAAATAAATAAATCAAACAATAAAATAAATCGATAAAATAAATCAAACAATAAAATCAATCGAGCAATAACATCAATCGAAATCAATTGAGCAATAAAATCAATCGAAATAAATCAATCAAACAATAAAATCAATCGATAAAATAAATCAAACAACAAAATAAATCAATCGATAAATTAAATCGAGCAATAAAATCACTCCATCAATCAGACCAATCAATCAATCAATCGATCAAAGCAATCAATCAATCAATCGAACCAATCAATCAATCCATTGATCAAACCAATCAATCAATCAATCAATCAATCAAACCAATCAATCAATCAATCGATCAAACCAATCAATCAATCAATCGAACCAATCAATAAATCAATCGATCAAACCAATCAATCAATCAATCAATCAAACCAATCAATCAATCAATCGATAAAATCACTCCATCGATCAAACCAATCAATCACTCAATCAATCAAACCAATCAGTCAATCCACCGATCAGACCAATCAATCGATCCATCAATCAGACCAATCAATCGATCCATCAACCAGACCAACCAATCGATCCATCAACCAGACCAACCAATCGATCCATCAATCAGACCAACCAATCGATCCATCGATCAGACCAACCAATCGATCCATCAATCAGACCAACCAATCGATCCACCGATCAGACCAATCAATCGATCCATCAATCAGACCAATCAATCGATCCACCGATCAGACCAACCAATCGATCCATCGATCAGACCAATCAATCGATCCACCGATCAGACCAATCAATCGATCCATCAATCAGACCAATCAATCGATCAATCGATCGAACCAATCAGTCACTCCACCGATCAGACCAATCAATCGATCCACCGATCAGACCAACCAATCGATCCCTCAATCAGACCAATCAATCGATCCATCAATCAGACCAATCAATCGATCGATCGATCGAACCAAGGGAACGATTCGGGGCCGGACCCCCCCGGCGGGGCCCCTCCGCCCCTCCCCCCCTCCGTGGGGACAGTGGGGACACGGACAGGGACACTGGGGACACTGGGGACATTGGGGACACGGGGGGGACACTGGAGACACTGGGGACACTGGGGACACGGACACGGACAGGGACAGGGACACGGGGGGGACACTGGGGACAGTGGGGACACGGACAGGGACAGGGACACGGGGGGGACACTGGGGACAGTGGGGACACGGACAGGGACAGGGACACGGGGGGGACACTGGGGACAGTGGGGACACGGACAGGGACAGGGACACGGGGGGGACACTGGGGACAGTGGGGACACGGACAGGGACACGGGGGGGACACGGGGGACAGTGGGGACACGGACAGGGACAGGGGCCGGACACGGGACAGGGACACGGGGGGGACATTGGGGGTCCCTCCCCGCCCCCCCCCCCAGCCCTTTTGGCCCCCCCGTCCCTCCCAGTCCCCCCCAGTCCCCCCCAGTCCCTCCCAGTCCCCCCCAGTCCCCCCCAGCCCTTTTGGGATGTGTCACTGGGAGCACTGGGAGCGCTGGATGTGTTACTGGGAGCACTGGGATGTGTTACTGGGAGCACTGGGAGCGCTGGGATGTGTTACTGGGAGCGCTGGGATGTGTTACTGGGAGCACTGGGATGTGTTACTGGGAGCACTGGGTTTGCCTTACTGGAGTTTATGGGGTTGCTGGTGTCACTGGGATGGGCCATACTGGTGTAACTGGGAGCACTGGGGTGGGCTGTGCCCTGTCACTGGTGTCACTGGTGTTACTGGTTTCCATTACTGGTGTTACTGGTGTCACTGGGATGTGTGACTGCTGTTACTGGTGTTACTGGTGTTACTGGTTTCCATTACTGGTGTTACTGGTGTCACTGGGATGTGTTACTGGTGTCACTGGTTTCTCTCACTGGTGTTACTGGTGTCACTGGTCTCACTGGTTTCTGTTACTGGTGTTACTGGTGTTACTGGTGTCACTGGGATGTGTTACCGGTGTTACTGGTTTCTCTCACTGGTCTCACTGGTGTCACTGGTTTCCCTCACTGGTTTCCCTCACTGGTTTCCCTTACTGGTCTCACTGGTTTCCCTTACTGGTCTCACTGGTTTCCCTCACTGGTTTCCCTCACTGGTCTCTCTGGTTTCCCTTACTGGTCTCACTGGTTTCCCTCACTGGTCTCACTGGTTTCCCTCACTGGTCTCACTGGTTTCCCTTACTGGTCTCACTGGTTTCCCTTACTGGTCTCACTGGTTTCCCTCACTGGTTTCCCTCACTGGTCTCTCTGGTTTCCCTTACTGGTCTCACTGGTTTCCCTCACTGGTCTCACTGGTTTCTCTCACTGGTGTTACTGGTGTCACTGGTCTCACTGGTTTCTGTTACTGGTGTTACTGGTGTTACTGGTGTCACTGGGATGTGTTACCGGTGTTACTGGTTTCTCTCACTGGTCTCACTGGTGTCACTGGTTTCCCTCACTGGTTTCCCTCACTGGTTTCCCTCACTGGTCTCACTGGTTTCCCTTACTGGTCTCACTGGTTTCCCTCACTGGTCTCACTGGTTTCCCTCACTGGTTTCCCTTACTGGTCTCACTGGTTTCCCTTACTGGTCTCACTGGTTTCCCTCACTGGTTTCCCTCACTGGTCTCTCTGGTTTCCCTTACTGGTCTCACTGGTTTCCCTCACTGGTCTCACTGGTTTCCCTCACTGGTCTCACTGGTTTCCCTTACTGGTCTCACTGGTTTCCCTTACTGGTCTCACTGGTTTCCCTCACTGGTTTCCCTTACTGGTCTCTCTGGTTTCCCTTACTGGTCTCACTGGTTTCCCTTACTGGTCTCACTGGTTTCCCTCACTGGTCTCACTGGTTTCCCTCACTGGTTTCCCTCACTGGTCTCACTGGTTTCCCTCACTGGTCTCACTGGTTTCCCTCACTGGTCTCACTGGTTTCCCTCACTGGTCTCACTGGTTTCCCTTACTGGTCTCACTGGTTTCCCTCACTGGTCTCACTGGTTTCCCTCACTGGTCTCACTGGTTTCCCTCACTGGTCTCACTGGTTTCCCTTACTGGTCTCACTGGTTTCCCTTACTGGTCTCACTGGTTTCCCTCACTGGTTTCCCTTACTGGTCTCACTGGTTTCCCTCACTGGTCTCACTGGTTTCCCTCACTGGTTTCCCTCACTGGTCTCACTGGTTTCCCTCACTGGTTTCCCTCACTGGTCTCACTGGTTTCCCTTACTGGTCTCACTGGTTTCCCTCACTGGTCTCACTGGTCTCACTGGTTTCCCTTACTGGTCTCACTGGTTTCCCTCACTGGTTTCCCTCACTGGTCTCACTGGTTTCCCTCACTGGTCTCTCTGGTTTCCCTTACTGGTCTCACTGGTTTCCCTCACTGGTCTCACTGGTCTCACTGGTTTCCCTTACTGGTCTCACTGGTTTCCCTCACTGGTTTCCCTCACTGGTCTCACTGGTTTCCCTCACTGGTCTCACTGGTTTCCCTCACTGGTCTCACTGGTTTCCCTCACTGGTCTCTCTGGTTTCCCTTACTGGTCTCACTGGTTTCCCTCACTGGTCTCACTGGTCTCACTGGTTTCCCTTACTGGTCTCACTGGTTTCCCTTACTGGTCTCACTGGTTTCCCTCACTGGTCTCACTGGTTTCCCTTACTGGTCTCACTGGTTTCCCTTACTGGTCTCACTGGTTTCCCTCACTGGTCTCACTGGTTTCCCTCACTGG
This sequence comes from Artemisiospiza belli, assembly GCA_021963965.1. NCBI lineage: Eukaryota > Metazoa > Chordata > Aves > Passeriformes > Passerellidae > Artemisiospiza > Artemisiospiza belli. Next base: position 12,661 of record JAKDEW010001314.1, read on the forward strand.
TCTCACTGGTTTCCCTTACTGGTTTCCCTTACTGGTCTCACTGGTTTCCCTTACTGGTCTCACTGGTTTCCCTCACTGGTCTCACTGGTTTCCCTTACTGGTCTCACTGGTTTCCCTTACTGGTCTCACTGGTTTCCCTCACTGGTCTCACTGGTTTCCCTTACTGGTCTCACTGGTTTCCCTTACTGGTCTCACTGGTTTCCCTCACTGGTCTCACTGGTTTCCCTTACTGGTTTCCCTCACTGGTCTCACTGGTTTCCCTCACTGGTCTCACTGGTTTCCCTTACTGGTCTCACTGGTTTCCCTCACTGGTCTCACTGGTTTCCCTTACTGGTCTCACTGGTTTCCCTTACTGGTCTCACTGGTTTCCCTTACTGGTCTCACTGGTTTCCCTTACTGGTCTCACTGGTTTCTCTCCCCGCTCTCCCTGGAGCCGCTTCCGCTCCTCTGTTTGATTTCCATGGCAACGCCCCGGCCCCGCCCCCTGTCCCGGCCCCGCCCCAGGCCCCGCCCCCGGCTGCGCCCCAGGCCCCGCCCTCAGCCCCGCCCCCTCCCAGGCCCCGCCCCCTGTCCCGCCCCCTCCCCAGGCCCCGCCCCCGGGCTGGGCGCCCCGTGTGGTTTTTTAATTTTTATTTTTTTATTGTTTTTATTTTTCCGAGCTCCAGGTTTTGTTTTTCGTGCTTTATTTTCTGCAGGGAATTTCAAACGTTCCTTTGCTTTTACTAAAGTTATTTTTGTTTTATTTTTTTGTTTATTTTTGTTTATTTTTGTTTATTTTTGTTTATTTTTGTTTATTTTTGTTTATTTTTTTGTCATTTTTTAGTTCCGTTTTTCTGTCTGGCGGGTGACAGAGGGACACGGGCACGGCGCAGAGGAGTCACCATCGGCTTTTATTGAACTCCAAAAACTAAAATGGCACCTGTGGGACCCCCAAATCTGGGACACCCAAATCTGGGACCCCCAAATCTGGGACCCCCCAAATCTGGGACCGCCAATTTGGGGACCCCCAAATCTGGGACCCCCAAACTGAGAGACTTCAAATCTGGGATCTCCAAATCTAGGACCCCCCAAAATCTGGGATTCCCAAATTTTGGGGTCCACCAAACTCAGAGACCCCCCAAATCTGGGACCCCCCCAAATCTGGGATCTCCAAATCTGGGACCCCCCAAATCTGGGACCCCCCAAATTTGGGACCCCCAAAATCAGAGACTTCAAATCTGGGATCTCCAAATCTGGGACCCCCCAAATCTGGGACCCCCAAAATCTGGGACCCCTAAATCTGGGACCCCCAAACTCTGGGACCCCCCAAATCTGGGACCCCCCCAAATCTGGGACCCCCAAATCTAGGACCCCCCCCAAATCTGGGACACCCCAAATCTGGGACCCCCAAATCTGGGACACCCCAAATCTGGGACCCCCAAACTCTGGGACCCCCCAAATCTGGGACCCCCCAAAATCTGGGATTCCCAAATTTTGGGGTCCCCCAAACTCAGAGACTTCAAATCCGGGATCTCCAAATCTGGGACCCCCCCAAATCTGGGACCCCCCGAACTCTGGGACCCCAAACTCTGGGACCCCCAATTTGGGGATCCCCCAAATCTGGGACCCCCAAATTTTAGGGTCCCCCAGATTTTGGGGTCCCCCAAATTTGGGGGGTCCCCAGATTTTGGGAACCTCCCAAATTTTGGGATCCCCATATTTTGGGGTCCCCCCCAGATTTTGGGATCCCCAAATTTTGCAGTCCCCAAATTTTGGGGTTCCAAGATTTTGGGGTTGCCAAAATTTGGGGTCCCCAAATTTTGGGGTTCCCAGTTTTGGGATCCCCCGAATTTTGGGGTCACCATAATTTGGGATCCCCAGATTTTGAGATCCCCCAGATTTTGGGATCCCCAAATTTTGCGGTCTCCAAATTTTGGGGTTCCCAGATTTTGGGGTTCTCAAATTTTGGGGTCCCCATATTTTGGGATCCCCGGGTTTTGGGATCCCTAAATTTTGCGGTCCCCAAATTTTGGGGTTCCCAAATTTTGGGGTTCTCAAATTTTGGGGTGCCCAGGTTTTGGGGTTGCCCAAATTTGGGGTGCCCAAATTTTGGGGTAGCCCAAATTTGAGGTCCCCATATCTTGGGATCCCCGGGTTTTGGGGTTGCCCAAATTTGGGGTTCCCAGATTTTGTGGTTGCCCAAATTTGGGATCCCCAAATTGGGGGTCCCCAAATTTTGGGATCCCCGGGTTTTGGGGTCCCAGATTTTGGGGTCCCAGATTTTGGGGATTCCCAAATTTTGGGGTCCCCGTTTCTGGGGCGCCTCAGGGGCGCTGCGGGCGCAGCTTCATCTCGGTGAAGGGAATGGAGACGTTGAAGCCTCTCCAGGGAAACCAATGGACGCCCTGAGGGGAGAGGGGCCAGACCCATGGAGACCCCACAGAAACCCCATAGAAACCCCATAGAGACCCATGGATTGCCCCATAGAGACCCCCGGGACCCATAGAGACCCATAGAGACCCCATAGAGACCCATAGAGACCCATAGAGACCCATAGAGACCCCATAGAGACCCCATAGAGACCCCATAGAGACCCATAGAGACCCATAGAGACCCCATAGAGACCCATAGAGACCCCCGGGACCCATAGAGACCCATAGAGACCCATAGAGACCCATAGAGACCCATAGAAACCCCACAGACTGCCCCATAGAGACCCATAGAGACCCATAGAGACCCCATAGAGACCCCATAGAGACCCCTAGAGACCCCACAGAGACCCATAGAGACCCATGGAGACCCATAGAGACCCCATAGAGACCCCATAGAAACCCCATAGAGACCCATGGATTGCCCCATAGAGACCCATGGAGACCCCCGGGACCCATAGAGACCCATAGAGACCCATAGAGACCCATAGAGACCCCATAGAGACCCATAGAGACCCATAGACACCCCATAGAGACCCATAGAGACCCATAGAGACCCATAGAGACCCATAGAGACCCATAGAGACCCATAGAGACCCCACAGACCCCATAGAGACCCATAGAGACCCCATAGAGACCCATAGAGACCCATAGAGACCCATAGAGACCCATAGAGACCCCATAGAGACCCATAGAGACCCCATAGAGACCCCACAGACCCCATAGAGACCCCACAGACCCCATAGAGACCCATAGAGACCCCATAGAGACCCATAGAGACCCATAGAGACCCATAGAGACCCCATAGAGACCCATAGAGACCCACAGAGACCCCATAGAGACCCCATAGAGACCCATAGAGACCCATAGAGACCCATAGAGACCCCACAGAGACCCATAGAGACCCATAGAGACCCATAGAGACCCATAGAGACCCATAGAGACCCATAGAGACCCCATAGAGACCCATAGAGACCCATAGAGACCCATAGAGACCCATAGAGACCCCACAGACCCCATAGAGACCCATAGAGACCCCATAGAGACCCCATAGAGACCCATAGAGACCCATAGAGACCCATAGAGACCCCATAGAGACCCATAGAGACCCCACAGACCCCATAGAGACCCATAGAGACCCCATAGAGACCCCATAGAGACCCATAGAGACCCATAGAGACCCATAGAGACCCCATAGAGACCCATAGAGACCCATAGAGACCCCACAGACCCCATAGAGACCCATAGAGACCCCATAGAGACCCCATAGAGACCCATAGAGACCCATAGAGACCCATAGAGACCCCATAGAGACCCATAGAGACCCATAGAGACCCATAGAGACCCCATAGAGACCCATAGAGACCCATAGAGACCCATAGAGACCCCATAGAGACCCCATAGAGACCCCATAGACCCCATAGAGACCCATAGAGACCCCATAGAGACCCCATAGAGACCCATAGAGACCCCATAGAGACCCATGGAGACCCATAGAGACCCATAGAGACCCATAGAGACCCCATAGAGACACACAGAGACCCATAGAGACCCATAGAGACCCATAGAGACCCATAGAGACCCATAGAGACCCATAGAGACCCCATAGAGACCCATAGAGACCCCATAGAGACCCCACAGACCCCATAGAGACCCATAGAGACCCATAGAGACCCCATAGAGACCCATAGAGACCCATAGAGACCCATAGAGACCCCTAGAGACCCCATAGAGACCCATAGAGACCCATAGAGACCCATAGAGACCCATAGAGACCCATAGAGACCCATAGAGACCCCACAGACCCCATAGAGACCCCACAGACCCCATAGAGACCCCACAGACCCATAGAGACCCATAGAGACCCATAGAGACCCATAGAGACCCCATAGAGACCCATAGAGACCCATAGAGACCCATAGAGACCCATAGAGACCCCATAGAGACCCATAGAGACCCATAGAGACCCATAGAGACCCCATAGAGACCCATAGAGACCCATAGAGACCCCATAGAGACCCCATAGGGACCCATAGAGACCCATAGAGACCCCATAGAGACCCATAGAGACCCATAAGACCCCATAGAGACCCATAGAGACCCCATAGAGACCCCATAGAGACCCCATAGGGACCCATAGAGACCCATAGAGACCCCATAGAGACCCCATAGAGACCCCATAGAGACCCATAGAGACCCATAGAGACCCCATAGAGACCCCACAGACCCCATAGAGACCCATAGAGAACCATAGAGACCCCATAGAGACCCATAGAGACCCATAGAGACCCCATAGAGACCCATAGAGACCCATAGAGACCCCATAGAGACCCATAGAGACCCATAAGACCCCATAGAGACCCATAGAGACCCCATAGAGACCCATAGAGACCCATAGAGACCCCATAGAGACCCACAGAGACCCATAGAGACCCATAGAGACCCCATAGAGACCCATAGAGACCCATAGAGACCCCATAGAGACCCCACAGACCCCATAGAGACCCATAGAGACCCATAGAGACCCATAGAGACCCATAGAGACCCCATAGAGACCCATAGAGACCCCATAGAGACCCATAGAGACCCATAGAGACCCCATAGAGACCCCACAGACCCCATAGAGACCCATAGAGACCCATAGAGACCCATAGAGACCCATAGAGACCCCATAGAGACCCATAGAGACCCATAGAGACCCATAGAGACCCCATAGAGACCCATAGACACCCCATAGAGACCCCATAGAGACCCCACAGACCCATAGAGACCCATAGAGACCCCATAGAGACCCATAGACACCCCATAGAGACCCCATAGAGACCCCACAGACCCACAGAGACCCATAGAGACCCCACAGACCCCATAGAGACCCATAGAGACCCATAGAGACCCATAGAGACCCCATAGAGACCCCATAGAGACCCATAGAGACCCACAGAGACCCATAGAGACCCATAGAGACCCCATAGACCCCATAGAGACCCCATAGAGACCCATAGAGACCCATAGAGACCCATAGAGACCCATAGAGACCCCATAGAGACCCATAGAGACCCATAGAGACCCCATAGAGACCCCATAGAGACCCATAGAGACCCATAGAGACCCCATAGAGACCCATAGAGACCCATAGAGACCCATAGAGACCCATAGAGACCCATAGAGACCCATAGAGACCCCACAGACCCCATAGAGACCCATAGAGACCCATAGAGACCCATAGAGACCCATAGAGACCCATAGAGACCCATAGAGACCCATAGAGACCCCATAGAGACCCATAGAGACCCATAGAGACCCATAGAGACCCCATAGAGACCCATAGAGACCCCATCGAGACCCCATCGAGACCCCATAGAGACCCATAGAGACCCATAGAGACCCCATAGAGACCCATAGAGACCCCATAGAGACCCCACAGACCCCATAGAGACCCATAGAGACCCCATAGAGACCCATAGAGACCCCACAGACCCATAGAGACCCATAGAGACCCATAGAGACCCATAGAGACCCCATAGAGACCCCATAGAGACCCATAGAGACCCATAGAGACCCCATAGAGACCCATAGAGACCCCACAGACCCCATAGAGACCCATAGAGACCCCATAGAGACCCCACAGACCCCATAGAGACCCATAGAGACCCATAGAGACCCATAGAGACCCATAGAGACCCATAGAGACCCATAGAGACCCCATAGAGACCCATAGAGACCCATAGAGACCCATAGAGACCCATAGAGACCCATAGAGACCCATAGAGACCCCATAGAGACCCATAGAGACCCATAGAGACCCCATAGAGACCCATAGAGACCCCATAGAGACCCATAGAGACCCCATAGAGACCCATAGAGACCCATAGAGACCCCATAGAGACCCATAGAGACCCATAGAGACCCATAGAGACCCATAGAGACCCATAGAGACCCCATAGAGACCCATAGAGACCCATAGAGACCCATAGAGACCCATAGAGACCCATAGAGACCCCATAGAGACCCATAGAGACCCCACAGACCCATAGAGACCCATAGAGACCCATAGAGACCCATAGAGACCCATAGAGACCCCATAGAGACCCATAGAGACCCATAGAGACCCATAGAGACCCATAGAGACCCCATAGAGACCCATAGAGACCCCATAGAGACCCATAGAGACCCATAGAGACCCATAGAGACCCCACAGACCCCATAGAGACCCATAGAGACCCCATAGAGACCCATAGAGACCCATAGAGACCCCATAGAGACCCATAGAGACCCCATAGAGACCCATAGAGACCCATAGAGACCCATAGAGACCCATAGAGACCCCATAGAGACCCATAGAGACCCATAGAGACCCCATAGAGACCCCACAGACCCCATAGAGACCCATAGAGACCCATAGAGACCCATAGAGACCCCATAGAGACCCATAGAGACCCATAGAGACCCACAGACCCCATAGAGACCCATAGAGACCCCATAGAGACCCCACAGACCCCATAGAGACCCATAGAGACCCATAGAGACCCACAGACCCCATAGAGACCCATAGAGACCCCATAGAGACCCATAGAGACCCATAGAGACCCCATAGAGACCCATAGAGACCCATAGAGACCCATAGAGACCCCACAGACCCCATAGAGACCCATAGAGACCCATAGAGACCCACAGACCCCATAGAGACCCATAGAGACCCCATAGAGACCCATAGAGACCCATAGAGACCCATAGAGACCCATAGAGACCCCATAGAGACCCATAGAGACCCATAGAGACCCATAGAGACCCATAGAGACCCATAGAGACCCACAGACCCCATAGAGACCCCATAGAGACCCATAGAGACCCATAGAGACCCATAGAGACCCATAGAGACCCATAGAGACGCATAGAGACCCCACAGAGACCCATAGAGACCCATAGAGACCCATAGAGACCCCATAGAGACCCCACAGACCCCATAGAGACCCCACAGACCCCATAGAGACCCATAGAGACCCATAGAGACCCCATAGAGACCCATAGAGACCCATAGAGACCCATAGAGACCCATAGAGACCCCATAGAGACCCATAGAGACCCCACAGACCCCATAGAGACTCATAGAGACCCATAGAGACCCATAGAGACCCCATAGAGACCCCATAGAGACCCATAGAGACCCATAGAGACCCATAGAGACCCATAGAGACCCATAGAGACCCATAGAGACCCCACAGACCCCATAGAGACTCATAGAGACCCATAGAGACCCATAGAGGACCCATAGAGACCCATAGAGACCCATAGAGACCCATAGAGACCCCATAGAGACCCCATAGAGACCCATAGAGACCCATAGAGACCCATAGAGACCCCATAGAGACCCCACAGACCCCACAGACCCCATAGAGACCCATAGAGACCCATAGAGACCCATAGAGACCCCACAGACCCATAGAGACCCATAGAGACCCCATAGAGACCCATAGAGACCCATAGAGACCCATAGAGACCCCATAGAGACCCCATAGAGACCCATAGAGACCCATAGAGACCCATAGAGACCCATAGAGACCCCACAGACCCCATAGAGACCCCATAGAGACCCATAGAGACCCATAGAGACCCATACAGACCCCATAGAGACCCATAGAGACCCCATAGAGACCCCATAGAGACCCATAGAGACCCATAGAGACCCATAGAGACCCATAGAGACCCATAGAGACCCCATAGAGACCCCACAGACCCCATAGAGACCCCATAGAGACCCATAGAGACCCCATAGAGACCCATAGAGACCCATAGAGACCCATAGAGACCCATAGAGACCCCACAGACCCCATAGAGACCCCATAGAGACCCATAGAGACCCATAGAGACCCATAGAGACCCCACAGACCCCATAGAGACCCATAGAGACCCATAGAGACCCCATAGAGACCCATAGAGACCCCACAGACCCCATAGAGACCCCATAGAGACCCATAGAGACCCATAGAGACCCATAGAGACCCATAGAGACCCCATAGAGACCCATAGAGACCCCATAGACCCCATAGAGACCCATAGAGACCCATAGAGACCCATAGAGACCCATAGAGACCCCCGGGACCCATAGAGACCCATAGAGACCCCACAGACCCCATAGAGACCCCATAGAGACCCATAGAGACCCCATAGAGACCCATAGAGACCCATAGAGACCCCACAGACCCCATAGAGATCCATAGAGACCCATAGAGACCCATAGAGACCCATAGAGACCCCATAGAGACCCCATAGAGACCCATAGAGACCCATAGAGACCCATAGAGACCCATAGAGACCCATAGAGACCCCATAGAGACCCATAGAGACCCATAGAGACCCATAGAGACCCATAGAGACCCATAGAGACCCATAGAGACCCCATAGAGACCCATAGAGACCCATAGAGACCCCATAGACCCCATAGAGACCCATAGAGACCCATAGAGACCCCATAGAGACCCATAGAGACCCATAGAGACCCATAGAGACCCCATAGAGACCCATAGAGACCCCACAGAGACCCCATAGAGACCCATAGAGACCCATAGAGACCCATAGAGACCCCATAGAGACCCCATAGAGACCCATAGAGACCCCATAGAGACCCATAGAGACCCCATAGAGACCCAGAAATCCCAAATTTTGAGGGGAAAAAAGGACCCAAAATTCAGGGGAAAATCGACCCAAAGTTCCCCAAAACCGAAGGGAAAAGGGACCCAAAATTCCCCCAAAAATCCCAAAATTTGGGAGGAAAAGGGACCCGAAATTTGTGAGGGAAAGGAGCCGAAATTCCTCCAAAATCCCAAATTTGTGGCCCAAGGGATCCCAAAGCCCCCAAAATCCCCCCAAAATTTCCCCACAGCGCCTCCATTCACCCCAAATTCCCGCCCCGAAATCCTAAATTTTGAGGGAAAAAATGGACCCAAAATTCCCCAGATTTGGAGAGGAAAAGGGACCCAAAATTGCCTAAAACCCCAAATTTGGAGGGAAAAAGGGACCCAAAATTCCTCCAAAATTTTGCGGGAAAAAGGGACCCAAAATTGCCCCAAACCCCCCAAATCCCCCCAATTTTGTGTGAGAAAAATGGATCTAAAATGATCAAAAATCCCCGGATTTTGGGGGAAAAAGGGACCCAAAATCCCAAATTTTGTGAGGGAAAAAGGGACCCAAAATGACTTAAAATCCCCAGATTCTGAGGGAAAAATGGACCCAAAATTGCCCTAAAACCCCAAAGTTTGAGGAAGAAAAGGGAACCAAAATCCCCAAATTTGTGCGGGAAAAAGGGACCCAAAATGACTTAAAATCCCCAAATTTTGAGAGGAAAAAGGGAACCCAAAATCCCCAAATTTTGTGAGGGGAAAAGGGACCCAAGATGACTTAAAATCCCCAAATTTTGAGGGAAAAAAGGGACCCAAAATTATGCAAAATCCCCACATTTTGGGGGAAAAAGGGACCCAAAATCCCCAAATTTTGTGAGGGAAAAAGGGACCCAAGATGACTTAAAATCCCCAAATTATGAGGGGAAAAAGGGACCCAAAATCCCCAAATTTTGTGAGGGAAAAAGGGACCCAAAATGACTTAAAATCCCCAAATTATGAGGGGAAAAAAGGGACCCAAAATCCCCAATTTTGAGGGGAAAAAGGGACCCAAAATCCCAAATTTTGTGAGGAAAAAATGGACCTAAAATCCCCAAATTTTGTGAGGGAAAAAGGGACCCAAAATGACCGAAAATCCCCAAATTATGAGGGGAAAAAGGGACCCAAAATCCAAAATTTTGAGGGGAAAAAGGGACCCAAAATCCCAAATTTTGTGAGGAGAAAAGGGACCCGAAATTATGCAAAATCCCCAAATTTTGAGGGATAAAATGGACCCAAAATCCCCAAATTTTGTGAGGGGAAAAGGGACCCAAGATGACTTAAAATCCCCAAATTTTGAGGGAAAAAAGGGACCCAAAATTATGCAAAGTCCCCACATTTTGGGGGAAAAAGGGACCCAAAATCCCCAAATTTTGTGAGGGAAAAAGGGACCCAAGATGACTTAAAATCCCCAAATTATGAGGGGAAAAAGGGACCCAAAATCCCCAAATTTTGTGAGGGAAAAAGGGACCCAAAATGACTTAAAATCCCCAAATTATGAGGGGAAAAAAGGGACCCAAAATCCCCAATTTTGAGGGGAAAAAGGGACCCAAAATCCCAAATTTTGTGAGGAAAAAATGGACCTAAAATCCCCAAATTTTGTGAGGGAAAAAGGGACCCAAAATGACCGAAAATCCCCAAATTATGAGGGGAAAAAGGGACCCAAAATCCAAAATTTTGAGGGGAAAAAGGGACCCAAAAATCCCAAATTTTGTGAGGGGAAAAAGGGACCCAAAATGACTTAAAATCCCCAAATTATGAGGGGAAAAAGGGACCCAAAATGCCCAAATTTTGTGAGGGAAAATGGACCCAAAATCCCCAATTTTGTGAGGGAAAAAGGGACCCAAAATGACTTAAAATCCCCAGATTCTGAGGGAAAAATGGACCCAAAATTGCCCTAAAACCCCAAAGTTTGAGGAAGAAAAGGGAACCAAAATCCCAAAATTTTGTGTGAGAAAAAGGGACCCAAAATCCCCAATTTTGAGGGGAAAAAGGGACCCAAAATCCCAAATTTTGTAAAGGGAAAATGGACCCAATATCCCAAATTTTGTGAGGGGAAAAATGGACCTAAAATTGCCCTAAAACCCCAAAGTTTGAGGAAAAAAAGGGACCCAAAATTCCCCATATTTTGAGCTAAAAAGGGACCCAAATCCCCAATTTTTTGCCCAAATCCCCCCAAACTCCCCCATTCGGTACCTGGTGGTCGCGGTGCTGCCGCAGCGCCCGTTGAGGTTGGCGCAGTGGCAGCTGCGGCACCACCAGGCGCCCCCGTAGGGCACAAAAGGGACCCAAAACCCCCCAAAATGCCCCAAAATCCCCAAAATTTTGTGTGGGAAAAAGGGACCCAAAATGAGCCAAAATTTTGAGGGGAAAAATGGACCCAAAATGACCAAAAATCCCCAAATTTTGAGGGGAAAAAGGGACCTGAAATCCCCAATTTTGTGAGGGGAAAAGGGACCCAAAATGACTTAAAATCCCCAAATTTTGAGGGGAAAAAGGGGTCCCTAACCCCCAAATTTTGTGAGGGAAAAATGGATGTAAAATGACTTAAAAACCCCAAATGTTGAGGGAAAAAATGGACCCAAAATGACCGAAAATCCCCAAATTATGAGGGGAAAAAGGGACCCGAAATCCCAAATTATGAGGTGAAAAACGGACCCAAAATCCCCAATTTTGTGAGGGGAAAAGGGACCCAAGATGACTTAAAATCCTCAAATTTTCAGGGATAAAAGGGACTCAAAATCCCCAATTTTGTGAGGGAAAAATGGACGTAAAATGACCAAAAATCCCCATTTTTTTGAGCGGATAATGGACCCAAAACCCCAAATTTTGTGAGGGGAAAATGGACCCAAAAACCCCACTTTTTTTTTCCCAAAATGCCCCAAAATCCCCCCAAAATACCTGGTGGTCGCGGGTGCTGCCGTAGCGGCCGTTGAGGTTGGCGTAGTGGCAGTTGCGGTACCACCAGGCGCCCCCGTAGGCCACGGCGCAGGGCGGGGGCCGCGGCCGCCCCGAGGGGTCCCGGCGCCGCCCCCGGGGGTCCCGCGGGTCCCGGTCCCGCGTGGAGAAGGGGCTGCCCGAGTGGTACGAGAGCGCGTCGCCTGCGAAAAAACGGCCCGGAAACACCCGAAATGCACCCCGGAACACCAAAAATTCACCCCGGAACACCCCCAAAAACGCCCCAGAACACCCCAAAAACGCCACGGAAAACCCCAAAGATTCACCCCGGAACACCCCAAAAATTCACCCCTGAAACGCCAAAAATTCACCCCGAAACCCCCAAAAAGGCACCAGAAAACACCAAAAAGGCACCAGAATCCCCAAAAATTCACACCCCAAAACGCCAAAAATTCACCCGGAAAAAGCCAAAAATTCACCCCGGAAACCCCAAAAAGGCCCCGGAAACACCAAAAATTCACCCCGAAACACCCAAAAATTCACCCGAAACACCCAAAAAGGCACCAGAACACCCCAAAAACGCCTCAGAAAACCCCAAAACGCCCCAGAAATCCCAAAGATTCACCCCAGAAACCACAAAAATTCACTCCGAAACCTCAAAAATTCACCCCTGAAACCACAAAAACGCCCCGGAACACCCCAAAAAAATTCACCCCCTGAAACGCCAAAAATTCACCCCGGAAACCCCAAAAACGCCACAGAAACCCCCAAAAATTCACCCCGAAACCACAAAAAATTCACCCCGGGAAACCCCAAAAAACGCCCCGGAACACCCCAAAAACGCCTCAGAAAACCCCAAAAACGCCCTCGGAAACACCAAAAAATTCACCCCGAAACCCCAAAAATTCACCCCGAAAACCCTAAAAAGGCACCAGAAAACACCAAAAAGGCACCAGAAACCCCAAAAATTCACCCCTGAAACCCCAAAAATGCCCCGGAACACCCCAAAAAAAATTCACCCCTGAAACCCCAAAAATTCACCCGAAACCACAAAAATTCACCCCGGAACACCCCAAAAACGCCTCAGAAAACACCAAAAATTCACCCAAAATCCCAAAAAACGCCACGGAAACCCCAAAAATTCACCCCGAAACCCCAAAATTTCACCCGAAACCCCAAAAATTCACCCGAAACACCCCAAAAAAATTCACCCCTGAAACCTCAAAAATTCACCCCGGAAACCCCAAAAATGCCTCAGAAAACCCCAAAAACGCCTCGGAAACACCAAAAATTCACCCCCGAAACCACAAAAATTCACCTCGGAAACCACAAAAATTCACTCCGAAACCTCCAAAACGCCTCGGAAACCCAAGAAATTCACCCTGGAAACCCCAAAAATTCACCCGAAACCCCAAAAATTCACCCCCGAAACCCCAAAAACGCCACGGAAACCCCAAAAATCCACCCCAGAAACCACAAAAATTCACCCCAGAAACCACAAAAATTCACCCGGAAACCCCAAAAATTCACCCCGAAACCCTAAAAAGGCACCAGAAAACACCAAAAACGCCCCAAAAACCCCAAAAACGCCCCGGAAACACCAAAAATTCACCCCAAAACACCAAAAATGCACCCGAAACCCCAAAAATTCACCCTGGAAACCCTGAAATTCACCCGAAACCCCAAAAAGGCACCAGAAACCCCAAAAATTCACATGAAACCCCAAAAAGGCACCGGAAACCCAAAAATTCACCCGAAATCC
>JAKDEW010001315.1:0-26097 GCA_021963965.1 Artemisiospiza belli
TGTCACCTCTGTGTCCCCAGTGTCACCTGTGTGCCACCTCCTGTCCCAGTGTCACCTCTGTGTCACCAGTGTCACCTGTGTGCCACCTCCTGTGCCACCCCAGTGTCACCTCCTGTGCCACCCCTGCGTCCCCAGTGACCTCCTGTGACACCTCCTGTGACACTTCAGTATCCCCAGTGTCACCTCTGTGCCACCTCCTGTGCCACCCCTGTGTCCCCAGTGTCACCTCCCCAGTGTCACCTCCTGTGTCACCCCTGTGTCACCTCCTGTGCCACCCCTGTGTCCCCAGTGTCACCTCCCCAGTGCCACCTCCTGTGTCACCCCGCATCACCTCTGTGCCAACTCACCCTGTCCCTGTGTCCCCAGATGTCACCTCCTGTCCCTGTGTCACCCCCGTGTCCCCGTGTCACCTTCATGACGTTGAAGAGCACCTGCTGTCCCTGTCCCACCCCAGGTGTCCCCAGGTGTCCCCGTGTCCCCAATGTCACCTTCATGACGTTGAAGAGCACCTCCTGGCCCAGGCTGTCCCTGTCCCTGTCCCACCCCATATCCGTGTCCCCAGGTGTCCCCAGGTGTCCCCAGGTGTCCCCAATGTCACCTTCATGACGTTGAAGAGCACCTCCTGGCCCAGGCTGTCCCTGTCCCTGTCCCTGTCCCACCCCATGTCCATGTCCCCAGGTGTCCCCAGGTGTCCCCAGGTGTCCCCATGTCCCCAGGTGTCCCCAATGTCACCTTCATGACGTTGAAGAGCACCTCCTGGCCCAGGCTGTCCCTGTCCCACCCCATGTCCATGTCCCCGTATCCCCAGGTGTCCCCATGTCCCCAGATGTCCCCAGTGTCACCTTCATGACGTTGAAGAGCACCTCCTGGCCCTGTCCATGTCCCTGTCCCACCCCAGGTGTCCCCAGGTGTCCCCAGGTGTCCCCAGGTGTCCCCAGGTGTCCCCAATGTCACCTTCATGACGTTGAAGAGCACCTCCTGGCCCAGGCTGTCCCTGTCCCACCCTGGCAGTGTCCCCAAGTGTCCCCATGTCCCCAATGTCACCTTCATGACGTTGAAGAGCACCTCCTGGCCCAGGCTGTCGTGGCCCCTGAAGAACTCGTGCTCGGGGTAGGTGCGGGCGATGTCGCGGCGGATCAGGCGCTCGCAGGGGGAGCTCATGCGCAGCAGCTCCGAGTAGCGCGCCTTGAGCGGCAGCGAGGCCGCGCTGCACAGCAGCTGCCACACGATGGCGCGGAAGTGCTGCGGGATCCCCTTCCGGATCAGCTCCTGAGGGAGAGAAACCCCAAATGTCACCCTGAATGTGATATCAAACCCCAAATGTGACCCTAAATGTGATATCAAACCCTAAATGTGACCCTAAATGTGATATCAAACCCTAAATGTGACCCTAAATGTGATATCAAACCCCAAATGTGACCCTAAATGTGCTATCAAACCCCCCTGTCCCTGCTCAGGGCACAGCAGCTGCCACACGATGGCGCGGAAGTGCTGCGGGATCCCCTTCCGGATCAGCTCCTGAGGGAGAGAAACCCTAAATGTGACCCTAAATGTGATATCAAACCCCAAATGTGATCCTAAATGTGATATCAAACCCCAAATGTGACCCTAAATGTGATATCAAACCATAAATGTGACCCTAAATGTGATATCAAACCCCCCTGTCCCTGCTCAGGGCACAGCAGCTGCCACACGATGGCGCGGAAGTGCTGCGGGATCCCCTTCCGGATCAGCTCCTGAGGGACAGGGAAATCCTAAATGTGATATCAAACCCCAAATGTGATCCTAAATGTGACATCAAACAATAAATGTGACCCTAAATGTGTCACCAAACCCCAAATGTGATCCTAAATGCGGTAAGAAACCCCAAATGTGACCCTAAATGTGACACCAAACCCCCCTGTCCCTGCTCAGGCACAGCAGCTGCCACACGATGGCGCGGAAGTGCTGCGGGATCCCCTTCCGGATCAGCTCCTGAGGGAGAGAAAAACCCCAAACGTGACCCTAAATGTGATATCAAACCCCAAATGTGATCCTAAATGTGATATCAAACCCTAAATGTGATCCCAAATGGGACATCAAACCCCCCTGTCCCTGCTCAGGGCACAGCAGCTGCCACACGATGGCGGGAAGTGCTGCGGGATCCCCTTCCGGATCAGCTCCTGAGGGAGAGAAACCCCAAATGTCACCCTAAATGTGATATCAAACCCTAAATGTGACCCTAAATGTGATATCAAAACCTAAACATGATCCTAAATGGGACACCAAACCCAAATGTGATCCTAAATGTGATATCAAACCCCAAATGTGACCCTAAATGTGATATCAAACCCCAAATGTGACCCTAAATGTGATATCAAACCCTAAATGTGACCCTAAATGTGATATCAAACCCCAAATGTGACCCTAAATGTGATATCAAACCATAAATGTGATCCTAAATGTGATATCAAACCCCAAATGGGATCCTAAATGTGATGTCAAACCCTAAATGTGATCCTAAATGTGATATCAAACCCTAAATGTGACCCTAAATGTGATATCAAACCCTAAATGTGACCCTAAATGTGATATCAAACCCTAAATGTGACCCTAAATGTGATATCAAACCCTAAATGTGACCCTAAATGGGACATCAAACCCTAAATGTGATCCTAAATGTGATATCAAACCCCAAATGGGATCCTAAATGTGATGTCAAACCCTAAATGTGATCCTAAATGTGATATCAAACCCTAAATGTGATCCTAAATGTGATATCAAACCCTAAATGTGACCCTAAATGGGACATCAAACCCTAAATGTGACCCTAAATGTGATATCAAACCCCAAATGTGACCCTAAATGTGATATCAAACCCCAATGGGGACAATGAGGACAATGGGGACAGTGGGGACAATTCCAAACCCATCCCAAAACTGAACAAATTGGAGAAATCCATCCCCAAAACTGAACAACTTGGAGAAATCCATCCCCAAATGGAACAAATTGGGCAAATCCATCTCAAAATGGAACAAATTGGGCAATTACACCCCAAAATCGAACAAACTGAGCAAACCCATCCCAAAAGCCAACAAATTGGACAAATCTATTCCAAAACTCATCCCAGTGGACAAACCCACCCCAAAACCCAACAAATTGGACAAACCGGCCCCAAAACCCAACAAACTGGACAAACCCATCCCAAAATGCAAAATATTGGACAAACCCACTCTGAAATCCAAGGAATTGGACAAACTCACCTCAAAATCCAAGGGATTGGACAAACTCACCTCAAAATCCGAGGAATTGGAAAAACTCACCTCAAAATCCAAGGAATTGGACAAACTCACCTCAAAATCCGAGGAATTGGACAAACTCACCTCAAAACCCAACAAATTGGACAAACCCATCCCAAAACGCAAAATATTGGACAAACCCACCCTGAAATCCAAGGAATTGGACAAACTCACCTCAAAATCCCAGGAATTGGAAAAACTCACTGCAAAATCCCAGGGATTGGACAAACTCACCTCAAAATCCCAGGGATTGGACAAACTCACCTCAAAATCCCAGGGATTGGACAATTCCACCCCAAAACTCCTCGCGTTGGACAAACCGGCCCCAAAACCCAACAAACTGGACAAACCCACCCCAAAACCCAAAATATTGGACAAACTCACCTCAAAATCCAAGGGATTGGACAAACTCACCTGAAAATCCAAGGAATTGGACAAACCCGCCCCAAAACCCAACAAATTGGACAAACCCGCCCCAAAACCCAACAAACTGGACAAACCCATCCCAAAACCCAACAAATTGGACAAACCCATCCCAAAACCCAAAATATTGGACAAACCCACCCTGAAATCCCAGGAACTGGACAATTCCACCCCAAAACTCCTCGCATTGGACAAACCCGCCCCAAAAACCCAACAAACTGGACAAACCCATCCCAAAATCCAAAATATTGGACGAACCCGCCCCAAGACCCAACAAATTGGACAAAGCGGCCCCGAAAGCCCCAAAACGGGCGAATTGCGGCCCGAGCCCACCTTGAGCAGCTTCTCCTTCTTCCTCCTCCACTCGTCCCACTCGCTGACGATGCGGCCCCAGAGCGTCCACGTGTCCTCCTCCAGGTGGCCCAGGTTGGACGAGGCCGATGAGCTGGAGACCAGCGAGGAGCCGCTGCCGCGCCGCGAGCCGTTCACCGAGCGCAGCGACTTGGAGTCGGCCTCCAGCAGCCTGCCGAGGGAGAAACCGGGGAAAATTCACCCAAACTGGGCACAAAATGGGCACAAAATGGGCACAAAATGGGCGCAGAGGAGGTGGGAGGGGCACAAAACTGACCTGGAGAGAGGGACCCAAAACTGACCCAAAACTGACCCAAAAATGACCCAAAACTGACCCAGAACTGACCCAAAATGCGCCCAAAGGAGGCGGGAGTGACCCAAACCTGACCTGGAGAGAGGGACCCAAAACTGATTCAAAAATGACCAAAAACTGACCCAAAATGTGCCCAGAGGAGGTGGGAGTGACCCAAATGTAACCTGGAGAGAGGGACACAAAATGGGCACAAACTGGGCACAAACTGGGCACAAAATGGGCACAAAATGGGCACAGAGCAGGTGGGAGTGACACAAAACTGACCTGGAGAGAGGAACCCAAAATCCACACAAAATGGGCACAAAATGGGCACAGAATGGGCACAGAGGAGGTGGGAGGGACACAAACCTGACCTGGAGAGAGGGACCCAAAACAGAACCAAAAATGACCAAAAATGACCAAAAACTGACCCAGAATGCGCCCAAAGGAGGTGGGAGTGACCCAAAATGTTTCCAAAGGGGATGGGAGTGACCCAAAAATGGAAATATTCCACTCAAAAATGGAAATATTTCCCCTAAAAATGGAAACATTCCACTCAAAAATGGAGATATTCCCCCTAAAAACGGAGATATTCCACCCAAAACTGGAAATATTCTCTCCAAAAATGGAAATATTCCACCCAAAAATGGAAATATTCCCCCCAAAAATGGAAATATTCCCCCCAAAAATGGAAATATTCCACCCAAAAATGGAAATATTCCACCCAAAAATGGAAATATTCCCCCCAAAAATGGAAATATTCCTCCCAAAAATGGAAATATTCCACCCAAAAATGGAAATATTCCCCCCAAAAATGGAAATATTCCCCCCAAAAATGGAAATATTCCACCCAAAAATGGAAATATTCCACCCAAAAATGGAAATATTCCACCCAAAAATGGAAATATTCTCTCCAAAAATGGAAATATTCCACCCAAAAATGGAAATATTCCACTCAAAAATGGAAATATTCCACTCAAAAATGGAAATATTCCCCTCAAAAATGGAAATATTCCATTCAAAAATGGAAATATTCCACCCAAAAATGGAAATATTCCACCCAAAAATGGAAATATTCCACCCAAAAATGGAAATAAAAAACGAAAAAATGGAAATATTCCACCCAAAAATGGAAATATTCCACCCAAAAATGGAAATATTCCACCCAAAACTGGAAATATTCCAGCCAAAAATGGAAATATTCCACTCTAAAATGGAAATATTCCACCCAAAAATGGAAATATTCCACCCAAAAATGGAAATATTCCACCCAAAAATGGAAATATTCCCCCCAAAAATGGAAATATTCCTCCCAAAAATGGAAATATAAAACGAAAAAATGGAAATATTCCCCCAAAAATGGAAATATTCCACCCAAAAATGGAAATAATAACCCCAAAAATGGAAATATTCCACCCAAAAATGGAAATATTCCACCCAAAAATGGAAATATTCCACCCAAAAATGGAAATATTCCCCCCAAAAAATGGAAATATTCCACTCTAAAATGGAAATATTCCACCCAAAAATGGAAATATTCCACCCAAAAATGGAAATATTCCACCCAAAAATGGAAATATTCCCCCCAAAAATGGAAATATTCCTCCCAAAAATGGAAATATAAAACGAAAAAATGGAAATATTCCCCCAAAAATGGAAATATTCCACCCAAAAATGGAAATAATAACCCCAAAAATGGAAATATTCCACCCAAAAATGGAAATATTCCACCCAAAAATGGAAATATTCCACCCAAAAATGGAAATATTCCACCCAAAAATGGAAATATTCCCCCCAAAAATGGAAATATTCCTCCCAAAAATGGAAATATAAAACGAAAAAATGGAAATATTCCCCCAAAAATGGAAATATTCCACTCAAAAATGGAAATATTCCCCCCAAAAATGGAAATATTCCCCCCAAAAATGGAAATATTCCAGCCAAAAATGGAAATATTCTCTCCAAAAATGGAAATATTCCAGTCAAAAATGGAAATATTCTCTCCAAAAATGGAAATATTCCAGCCAAAAATGGAAATATTCTCTCCAAAAATGGAAATATTCCAGCCAAAAATGGAAATATTCCACCCAAAAATGGAAATATTCCCCCCAAAAATGGAAATATTCCACCCAAAAATGGAAATATAAAACGAAAAAATGGAAATATTCCACTCAAAAATGGAAATATTCCACCCAAAAATGGAAATATTCCACCCAAAAATGGAAATATTCCCCCCAAAAATGGAAATATTCCCCTAAAATGGAAATATTCTCTCCAAAAATGGAAATATTCCAGCCAAAAATGGAAATATTCCACCCAAAAATGGAAATATTCCACCCAAAAATGGAAATAATAACCCCAAAAATGGAAATATTCCACCCAAAAATGGAAATATTCCCCCCAAAAATGGAAATATTCCTCCAAAAATGGAAATATTCCACTCAAAAATGGAAATATTCCACCCAAAAAATGGAAATATTCCACTCAAAAATGGAAATATTCCACCCAAAAATGGAAATATTCTCTCCAAAATGGAAATATTCCACCCAAAAATGGAAATATTTTCCCCAAACCCTCAGGAAATGGATTTTAATCCCAATTTTCCCCAATAAAGGCAGAAATCGATAAATTCTGATTTATTTCTCACCGGTTCTGCTCCTCCAGCTTGGCCAGCAGCCGCAGCATTGCCAAAAATGGAGATATTGTCCCCAAAACCACCCCAAAAATGGAAATATTGTCCCCAAAAATGGAAATATTCCCCACAAAAATGGAAATATTCCACCCAAAAATGGAAATATTCCACCCAAAAATGGAAATATTCCACCCAAAATGACCCCAAAAATGGAAATATTTTCCCCAAACCCACAGGAAATGGATTTTAATCTCAATTTTTCCCAAATAAAGACAGAAATCGATAAATTCTGATTTATTTCTCACCGGTTCTGCTCCTCCAGCTTGGCCAGCAGCCGCAGCATTGCCAAATGTCTCCGAAAACGGAGAGAAATCCACCCAAAAATGGAAATATTCCACCCAAAAATGGAAATATTGTCCCCAAAAATGGAAATATTCCCCCCAAAACTGAAATATTCCACCCAAAAATGGAAATATTTTCCCCAAACCCTCAGGAAATGGATTTTAATCCCAATTTTCCCCAATAAAGACAGAAATGGATCAATTCTGATTTATTTCTCACCGGTTCTGCTCCTCCAGCTTGGCCAGCAGCTCCCGCTCGTCCGGGCTCAGCGCCGGCGGCTCGGCCCCGCCCCCCACGGGGCCCTCGGGGGACGCCATGGCCCTACCTGCGGATAACGCACGGGCAGAGGATAACGCACCGGCAGGGAATAACGCACCGTCAGAGGATAACGCACGGGTAGGGAATAACGCACTGCCAGCGGATAATGCACGGTCAGCGGATAACGCACGGGCAGAGGATAACACACCGTCAGCGGATAACGCATGGGCAGGGAATAACGCACGGGCAGGGAATAACACACAGTCAGAGGATAACGCACGGGCAGGGAATAACGCACGGTCAGAGGATAACGCACGGGCAGAGGATAACGCACAACCAGGGAATAACGCACGGTCTGGGAATAACGCACGGTCAGTGAATAACGCACCGTCAGCGGATAACGCACGGACAGGGAATAACGCACAGTCAGAGGATAACGCACGGTCAGGGAATAACACACAGCCAGGGAATAACGCACGGTCCGGGACGAACGGCACAGCCAGGGAATAACGCACGGCCAGCGAATAACGCATGGTCAGGGAATAACACACGGTCAGGGAATAACGCACGGCCAGGGAATAACACACAGTCAGCGGATAACGCACGGTCAGGGAATAACACACGGTCAGGGAATAACGCACGGTCCGGGACAAACCGCACAGTCAGGGAATAACGCACGGCCAGCGAATAACGCATGGTCAGGGAATAACGCACGGCCAGGGAATAACGCACGGCCAGGGAATAACGCACGGTCAGGGAATAACGCACGGTCAGGGAATAACGCACGGTCAGGAACAAACAGCACAGTCAGCGAATAACGCACAGTCAGGGAATAACGCACGGCCAGGGAATAACGCACAGCCAGTGAA
The DNA here is from genome assembly GCA_021963965.1 of Artemisiospiza belli. NCBI lineage: Eukaryota > Metazoa > Chordata > Aves > Passeriformes > Passerellidae > Artemisiospiza > Artemisiospiza belli. The sequence continues at coordinate 8,446 of JAKDEW010001315.1, forward strand.
TAACGCACGGTCAGGGAATAACGCACGGGCAGGGACAAAAGGAACACTTTGGGATCAAAATTCACACTGTGGTACAAAATTCCCATTTCAGTGTCAGAAATTCACATTTCGGTATCAGAAATTCCCATTTCAGTGTCAGAAATTCCCATTTCGGTATCAAAATTCCCATTTCGGTATCAGAAATTCCCATTTCGGCATCAGAAATTCCCATTTCGGTATCAAAATTCACATTTCGGAACAGAAATTCACATTTCAGTATCAGAAATTCCCATTTCCGTATCAGAAATTCCCATTTCGGTCTCAGAAATTCCCATTTCGGTATCAAAATTCACATTTAGGAACAGAAATTCACATTTCAGAATAAGAAATTCACATTTCAGTATAAGAAATTCACATTTTGGGATCAGAAATTCCCATTTTGGGATCAGAAATTCAAATTCAGTATCAGAAATTCCCATTTCAATATCAGAAATTCCCATTTTGGCATCAAAATTCACATTCTGGTATCAGAAATTCACATTTGGGATCAGAAATTCCCATTTGGGATCAGAAATTCCCATTTGGGATCAGAAATTCCCAATTTGGGATCAAATTCCCATTTGGGGTCAGAAATTCCCATTTGGGGTCAGAAATTCCCATTTGGGATCAGAAATTCCCATTTGGGATCAGAAATTCCCAATTTGGGTCAGAAATTCCCATTTTGGGATCAGAAATTCCCATTTATGATCAGAAATTCCCATTTGGGACCAGAAATTCCCATTTATGATCAGAAATTCCCATTTTAGATTAGAAATTCCCATTTTGGATCAGAAATTCCCATTTGGGATCAGAAATTCCCATTTTGGGGTCAGAAATTCCCATTTGGGGTCAGAAATTCCCATTTTAGATCAGAAATTCCCATTTTAGATTAGAAATTCCCATTTTGGATCAGAAATTCCCATTTGGGATCAGAAATTCCAATTTTGGGTCAGAAATTCCCATTTTGGGACCAATAATTCAAATTTTGGCCCCAAAAATTCCCATTTTGGCATCAAAATTCCCATTTGGCCTTAAAATGCCAAATTTCTGCTCCAAATTCTCGGCTGCAGCCCCAAAATTCAAATTTCAGCCCCAAAATCACCCCCAAAATTCCAATTTCAGCAGGAAAATCCAAATTATTTCACATTTCAGTCCCAAAATCACCACAGAAATTCAAATTTCAGCCCCAAAATCCAACATTATTTCACATTTCAGCCCCAAAATCACCTCAAGAATTCCCATTTCAGCAGGAAAATCCAAATTATTTCACATTTCAGCACAAAAATCACCTCCAAAATTCAAATTTCAGCACAAAAATCCACCATTAATTCACATTTCAGCCCCGAAATCACCTCCAAAATTCAAATTTCAGCACAAAAATCACCTCCAAAATTCAAATTTCAGCAGGAAAATCCAAATTATTTCACATTTCAGCCCCAAAATTTCACCTTTCACTCGAAACCTTGGACATTTGCTCCAGAAATTTCCCATTTTACTCCCAAAATTTCCCATTTCACCCCCAAAATTCCACTCTGAAAGCCCCCAAATCCCACATTGCACCTTAAATTCAACATTTCAGCCCCAAAATTTCACATTTGGGCCCCAAAATTGGATCTTTCAGCCCCAAAATCCCCCATTTCATCCCCAAAATTTGATATTTTTTTTCCCAAAATCCCCCATTTCATCCCCAAAATTTGATTTTTTTTTCCCCCCAAAATCCCCCATTTCATCCCCAAAATTTCATTTTTTTTGCCCCCAAAATCCCCCATTTCATCCCCAAAATTTGATTTTTTTTTGCCCAAAATCCCCCATTTCATCCCCAAAATTTGATTTTTTTTCCCCCAAAATCCCCCATTTCATCCCCAAAATTTGATTTTTTTCTTTTTTTTTGTTTCAAAAAAACCAAAAAACCCCAAAAATGGGGGGGTCAGAACAAGCCCCCCCCCAAAATGGGCTCACCCCAAATCCCCCAACAGAGGCGGATCAATCCAAACCCCCTAAAATGGGGGTGACCCCAAAGCCTTAAAATGGGGGTGACCACAAACCCCACAAAGGGGGGGGTCAGGCCAAAAAACCCCAAAAATGGGGTGAGCCCAAAGCCCTAAAATGGGGGTGACCTCTCCAAAATGGGGTGACCCCAAACCCTCAAAAATGGGGGTGACCCCAAATTCCCTAAAATGAGTGACCCCAAACCCCCTAAAATGGGGGTGACCCCAAACCCCCTAAAATGGGGGCGACCCCAAACCCCCTAAAATGGGGGCGACCCTTTAAAAATGGGGTGACCCCAAATTCCCTAAAATGGGGGTGACCCAAACCCCCTAAAATGGGGGTGAGCCCTTAAAAATGGGGTGACCCCAAATTCCCTAAAATGGGGGTGACCCCTTAAAAATGGGGTGACCCAAACCCCCTAAAATGGGGGTGACCTCAAACCCCCTAAAATGGGGGCGACCCCTTAAAAATGGGGTGACCCCAACCCCCTAAAATGGGGTGACCCCAAACCCCCTAAAATGGGGGCGACCCCTTAAAAATGGGGTGACCCAAACCCCCTAATATGGGGGTGACCCCTTAAAAACGGGGTGACCCCAAATTCCCTAAAATGGGGGAACCCCAAACCTCCCCACAAAGGGGGGGTGATTCAAAAACCCCTTCAAAGATGGGGTAACCCCAAAAAAAGGGGGGTCAGGCCAAAATATCCCCAAAAATGGGGGTGATCTCTGACCCCCCCAGAAATGGGATGACCCCAAATCCCCTCACAAAAAGGGGTGACCCCAAAACCCCTAAAATGGAGGCGACCCCTTAAAAATGGGGTGACCCAAACCCCCTAAAATGGGGGGACCCCAAACCCCCTAAAATGGGGGCGACCCCTTAAAAATGGGGTGACCCCAAACCCCCTCACAAAGAGGGGTGAGCCCAAAACCCCTAAAATGGGGGTGACTCCAATCCCCCTAAAATGAGGTGACCCCAAGCCCCCTCAAAAATGGGGTGACCCCAATTCCTCCCTAAAAATGGGGTGACCCCAAACCCCCTCACAAAGGGGGTGACCAAAAAAACCCTCAAAAATGGGGGGACCTCAAATCCCCCCAAATTGGTGTGACTCCAAAGCCCTTCACAAAGAGGGGTCACCCCAAATCCCCTAAAATGGGGGGACCCCAAACCTCCCCACAAAGGGGGGGATCATTCAAACACCCCTCAAGAATGGGGTGACCCCAAACCCCCTAAAACGGAGGTGAACTCAAACCCCCCCTAAAAACGGAGTCAATCCAAATCCTCTCAAAGGGGGGTGACCCCAAAACCCCAAAACTGGGAGCGACCCCAACGCCCCCCCCAAAAAATGGGGTGACCCCAAACCCCCTCACAAAGTGGGTGACCCCAAACCCCTCAAGAGGGGTGACCCCAACTCCCCCCTAAAAAATGGGGTGACCTCAAACCCCCTCACAAAGGCGGGTGACCCTAAACTCCCAAAAATGGGGTGACCCCAAACCCCCTCTCAAAGGGGGGTGACCCCAAAACCCCCTCAGGAGGGATCACCCCAAAGCCCCTCAAGAAGGGTCACCCCACACTCCCTCACAAAGGGGGGTCACCCCAAACCCCCTCACAAAGGGGGGTGACCCCAAACCCCTTCAAATGGGGGTGATCCCAAATCCCCCTCACAAAGGGGGGTCACCCCAAACCCCCTCACAAAGGGGGGTGACCCCAAAACCCCTCAAATGGGGGTGATCCCAAATCCCCCTCAGGGCTGTCACCCCAAAACCCCTCACAAAGGGGGTGACCCCAAAGGCCCCTCAGCAGGGGTGACCCCAAACCCCTCACAAAGGGGGGTGATCCCAAACCCCCCTCAGAGCTGTTCCCCCCCTCACACAAAAAAGGCGGGAACCCCCTCACCCCACTGGGGGGGGCGCCTCCATTTTCCCCTCAGGGGGGCGATGCCCCGCCCCCCCCACCGCCCTCATCCCTGAGGGGGGAACCCTCCATTGTTCAATGACAGCTCCCGCACGGCCCCCCCGGCCCCTCTTACCTGCGGTTTGTGGCCATGGCGACCCCCGGCATCCCTCCCGGGGGGGCTCCGCGCCGCTCCCCCCTCACCGGGAGCCCCGCGCCCGCCGCCATCGCGGAGCCGCCGCCGCCGCCCCGGCCGGCACTGACTGACAGCGGGCAAGCACCGCGTCCAATCAGCGCTCGAGTTCCGCGTCTGGGACCGCCCACCTGCAGCGTCTTCGCCAATCACGATAAGGAGCTGCAATGACAAGCCCCGCCTGCAGCTCCTCTAACCAATGGAATTACGCATTTGTGTTGATGGGCAGGGCGGTTATCCAATGAAAGCCAAGGAGGGGCTCGGCGCCCACACCCCCGTGAGAAGCGGGGGGAAGAGGTGTGGGAGAGGTGAATGGAAGGCTCAGGTGCGGAGCGCTGGGAAGCGGTGTGAGAACCGAGGCTCAGGTGCGGATGATTGATGGGTAAAACAGCCAATCAACTGCCGCGTCTGGCTTGGAGTGGCACCTGGCTGACAGGACAGGACAATAAGCCCCGCAGCTGCACCTGAAAGCTTGGGTGTGATTGACATGAGTCTCAGCCAATTGTAGGGCAAAAACTGCTGAGACAGCCAATGGAAGGGCGGGTACAAGGCGGGGTCCCGCCCTCCAGCTCCTGGCGCTGGCCCCGCCCTCCTAGGGAGAGTCGAAGCTTCTATTGGCCAATAGCAATGATTGACAGGCGTCTGTTCCAATGGGCCGTCGAGGAGCTGTGTGTGGAGGGGGAGCGGCGCCATTGGAGACCTCAGGGATGGGGGAGAGCGGGGATAGGGATCAGCCGGGGATGGAGTGAGGATCGCTCCTTTCCTCGGGGGATCTGGAATGAGTTGAGGGGATCCCTCATTCCCTCAGGGATCTGGCGTGAGGGGATCCCTCATTCCCTCAGAGATCAGGAATGGGGTGAGGGGATCCCTCATTCCCTCAGGGACCTGGGAATGCCCAGGGATGGGGTTTGGGGACCCCTGTTCGCACAGAATGGGAATTTTCCTCCAAATATCAGGAATTTCACCACCTGTCCTTGTTCTTAACAGGAAAACTTCTCTTTTCTGTCTCACATGTGGCACATCCCAGCTCTTCCCAACTGATTCTCTTTTCCAGGCTCCATTCCCTTCATCTCCTGATTCTTCTTTATTTTGCTTTCTTTCCAGAAATTTCCAGAAATTCCTGCCAAACCACATCCTGGTGCACTGGATTTTCCGGTCAAGCACAAGGATGACCACTGGAAGTCACCTAAGTGCCTAATTTTTGGGATAAAATACTCCCAAAAATTTTAAAATTTAGGATTTTATGGTTGAATTACCCTTCAAAATCAGCTTTTTACTCCTCCAGACCCGTTTTTTTTCCCAAAAAAAGTTCAAAATCCTCCTCCATGGGCTCTGGGTTGGTGCTTAAAATCTACCCTGGCACTGGAAAATTCCCTTTTCCCCCTCACGTTCCCTGCACTTTCCCCTCTCATATTTCCCTTTTCCCCCTCACGTTTCTCACATTTTCCCCCTCACATTTCCCACCCTTTTCCTTCACATTTCCTACCATTTTCCCCTTACATTTCCCTCACTTTTTCCCCTCACATTTCCCAACTTTTTCACCTCACCTTTCCCACCCTTTTCCCCTCAGCTTTCCCGCTCATTTTCCCTCACATTTCCTGCCCTTTCCCCTCACATTTCCACCATTTCCCCCTCACATTTCCCGCCCTTTTTCCACTCATATTTTCCTTTTTCCCCTCACATTTCTCACCTTTCCCCCCTTTTCCCCAACTTTTTAACCTCACATTTCCCACCCTTTTCCCCCCTCACGTTTTCTGCCTTTTTTCCCCTCATATTTCCCTTTTCCCCCCTCATATTTCCTGCCCTCTTCCCCTTCATATTTCCCAACTTTTTCACCTCACCTTTCCCACCCTTTTCCTCTCAGCTTTCCCGCTCATTTCCCCTCAAGTTTTCTGCCCTTTTTCCTTTTATGTCTCCCACCCTTTCCCCTTCACATTTCTTACAATTTCCCCTCACATTTCCCACCCTTTCCCCCTCACGTTTCCCTGTCTTTCCCCCTCACATTTCCTGCCCTTTCCCCCTCACATTGCCCACCCTTTCCCGCCTCACATTTCCTGCCCTTTCCCCCTCACATCGCCCACCCTTTCCTCCCTCATATTTCCCTTTCCTCCTCACATTTCCCGCCCTTTCCCCCTCATGTTTCTCACCTTTTCCCCCTCACATTTCCTGCCCTTTCCCCTCACATTTCATGCCCTTTCCCCCTTATATTTCCCTTTTCCCCCTCATATTTCCCAACTTTTTCACCTCACCTTTCCCACCCTTTTCCTCTCAGCTTTCCCGCTCATTTCCCCTCAAGTTTTCTGCCCTTTTTCCTTTTATGTCTCCCACCCTTTCCCCTTCACATTTCTTACCATTTCCCCTCACATTTCCCACCCTTTCCCCCTCACGTTTCCCTCTTTCCCCCTCATGTTTCTCACCTTTTCCCCCTCACATTTTCCACCCTTTCCCCCCTCATATTTCCTGCCCTTTCCCCCTCACATCACCCACCCTTTTCTCCCTCATATTTCCCTTTCCCCCTCACATTTCCCGCCCTCTTCCCCTCATGTTTCTCACCTTTTCCCTCTCCCATTTCCTGCCCTTTCCCCCTTATATTTCCCTTTTTCCCTTCATATATCCCAACTTTTTAACCTCACCTTTCCCACCCTTTTCCTCTCAGCTTTCCCGCTCATATCCCCTCAAGTTTTCTGCCATTTTTCGTCTCATGTCTCCCACCCTTTCCCCTTCACGTTTCCCACAATTTCCCCTCACATTTCCCACCCTTTTCCCCCTCACGTTTCCCTGTCTTTCCCCCTCACATTTCCTGCCCTTTCCCCCTCACATTGCCCACCCTTTTCTCCCTCATATTTCCCTTTCCCCCTCACATTTCCCGCCCTTTTCCCCCTCATGTTTCTCACCTTTTCCCCCTCACATTTTCCACCCTTTCCCCCCTCACATTTCCTGCCCTTTCCCCCTCACATTGCCCACCCTTTCCCCCCTCACATTTCCTGCCCTTTCCCCCTCACATTGCCCACCCTTTTCTCCCTCATATTTCCCCTTTCCCCCTCATATATCCCAACTTTTTCACCTCACCTTTCCCACCCTTTTCCTCTCAGCTTTCCCGCTCATTTCCCCTCAAGTTTTCTCACCTTTTTCCTCTCATGTCTCCCACCCTTCCCCCTTCACGTTTCCTACAATTTCCCCTCACATTTCCCACCCTTTCCCCCTCACGTTTCCCTCTTTCCCCCTCACATTTTCTGCCCTTTCCCCCTCACGTTTCCCACCATTTTCCCTCACATTTCCTGCCCTTTCCCCCTCACATCGCCCACCCTTTTCCCCCTCATGTTTCCCTTTCCCCCTCACATTTCCCGCCCTTTTCCCCTCACGTTTCTCACCCTTTCCCCCTCACATTTCCCGCCCTTTTCCCCTCATGTTTCTCACCTTTTCCCCCTCACATTTTCCACCCTTTCCCCCCTCACATTTCCTGCCCTTTCCCCCTCACATCGCCCACCCTTTTCTCCCTCATATTTCCCTTTCTCCCTCACATTTCCTGCCCTTTCCCCCTCATATTTCCCCTTTCCCCCTCACATATCCCAACTTTTTCACCTCACCTTTCCCACCCTTTTCCTCTCAGCTTTCCCGCTCATATCCCCTCAAGTTTTCTGCCCTTTTTCCTCTCATGTCTCCCACCCTTCCCCCTTCACGTTTCCTACAATTTCCCCTCACATTTCCCACCCTTTCCCACTCACGTTTCCCTCTTTCCCCCTCACATTCCCTGCCCTTTCCCCCACACGTTTATTGCCTTTCCCCCTCACATTGCCCACCCTTTCCTCCCTCATATTTCCCTTTCCTCCTCACATTTCCCGCCCTTTTCCCCCTCATGTTTCTCACCTTTTCCCCCTCACATTTCCTGCCCTTTCCCCCCATATTTCCCTTTTTCCCCTCACATATCCCAACTTTTTCACCTCACATTTCTCCCTTTCCCTCTCATGTCTCCCACCCTTTTCCCCCCTCACATTTCCCACCCTTTTCCCCCTCATTTTTCTCACCTTTTCCCCCTTTTCCCAACTTTTTCACCTCACATTTGCCCCCCTTTTCCCCCTCATCTTTTCCTTTCCCCCTCATGTTTCCAGCCCTTTTCCCCCTCACATTTCCAGCCCTTTCCCCCTCATATTTCCCACTCTTTTCCCCTCGCCTTTCCCACCATTTTCCCCTCACATTTCCCACACTTTTCCCCTCATGTTTTCCACTCTCTTCCCCCTCATGTTTCCCACCCTTTTTCTCATCACCTTTCCCAATTTTTCCCTCTCACATTTCCTGCCTTTTCCCCCTCATGTTTCTCACCTTTCCTCTCACATTTCCTGCCCTTTCCCCCTCATATTTCCCCTTTTCCCCTCACATATCCCAACTTTTTCACCTCACATTTCTCCACCTTTTCCCTCTCATGTCTCCCACCCTTTTCCCCCTCACATTGCCCACCCTTTTTCCCCTCAATTTTCTCACCTTTTCCCCCTTTTCCCAACTTTTTCACCTCACATTTGCCCCCCTTTTCCCCCTCATCTTTCCCTTTTCCCCCTCATGTTTCCAGCCCTTTCCCCCCTCACATTTCAAGCCCTTCCCCCCTCACATTTCCAGCCCTTTTCCCCTCATATTTCCCACTCTTTTCCCCTCGCCTTTCCCACCATTTTCCCCTCACATTTCCCACACTTTTCCCCTCATGTTTTCCACTCTCTTCCCCCTCATGTTTCCCACCCTTTTTCTCATCACCTTTCCCAACTTTTCCCTCTCACATTTCCTGCCTTTTCCCCCTCATGTTTCTCACCTTTTCCCCCTCACATTTCCTGCCCTTTCCCCCTCATATTTCCCCTTTTCCCCTCACATATCCCAACTTTTTCACCTCACCTTTCCCACCCTTTTCCCCCTCAATTTTCTCACCTCTTCCCCCTTTTCCCAACTTTTTCACCTCACATTTGCCCCCCTTTCCCCCTCATCTTTCCCTTTTTCCCCTCATGTTGCCAGCCCTTTCCCCCCTCACATTTCCAGCCCTTTCCCCCTCACATTTTCCACCCTTTTCCCCTCATGTTTCTCACCTTTCCCCCCTCACATTTCCTGCCCTTTCCCCTCACATTTCCTGCCCTTTCCCCCTCATATTTCCCCTTTCCCCCTCACATATCCCAACTTTTTCACCTCACCTTTCCCACCCTTTTCCTCTCAGCTTTCCCGCTCATATCCCCTCAAGTTTTCTGCCCTTTTTCCTCTCATGTCTCCCACCCTTCCCCCTTCACGTTTCCTACAATTTCCCCTCACATTTCCCACCCTTTCCCCCTCACATTTTCTGCACTTTTCCCCCTCACGTTTCCCACCATTTTCCCCTCACATTTTCTGCCCTTTCCCCCTCACATTGCCCACCCTTTTCTCCCTCATATTTCCCTTTCCCCCTCACATTTCCCGCCCTTTTCCCCTCATGTTTCTCACCTTTTCCCCCTCACATTTCCTGCCCTTTCCCCTCACATTTCATGCCCTTTCCCCCTTATATTTCCCTTTTTCCCCCTCATATATCCCAACTTTTTAACCTCACCTTTCCCACCCTTTTCCTCTCAGCTTTCCCGCTCATTTCCCCTCAAGTTTTCTGCCCTTTTTCCTTTTGTCTCCCACCCTTTCCCCTTCACATTTCTTACAATTTCCCCTCACATTTCCCACCCTTTCCCCCTCACATTTCCCGCCCTTTTCCCCCTCACATTTCCCGCCCTTTTCCCCCTCACGTTTCCCTGTCTTTCCCCCTCACATTTCCTGCCCTTTCCCCCTCACATTGCCCACCCTTTCCTCCCTCATATTTCCCTTTCCCCCTCACATTTCCCGCCCTTTTCCCCCTCGTGTTTCTCACCTTTTCCCCCTCACATTTTCCACCCTTTCCCCCCTCACATTTCCTGCCCTTTCCCCCTCACATCGCCCACCCTTTTCTCCCTCATATTTCCCTTTCCCCATCACATTTCCCGCCCTTTTCCCCCTCATATTTCCCCTTTCCCCCCTCACATATCCCAACTATTTCACCTCACCTTTCCCACCCTTTTCCTCTCAGCTTTCCCGCTCATTTCCCCTCAAGTTTTCTGCCCTTTTTCCTTTTATGTCTCCCACCCTTTCCCCTTCACATTTCTTACAATTTCCCCTCACATTTCCCACCCTTTCCCCCTCACGTTTCCTGCCCTTTCCCCCTCACATTCCCTGTCTTTCCCCCTCACGTTTCCCTGTCTTTCCCCCTCACATTTCCTGCCCTTTCCCCCTCATATCGCCCACCCTTTTCTCCCTCATATTTCCCTTTCCCCCTCACATTTCCCGCCCTTTTCCCCCTCATGTTTCTCACCTTTTCCCCCTCACAATTTCCACCCTTTTTCCCCTCAATTTTCTCATCTTTTCCCCCCTTTTCCCAACTTTTTCACCTCACATTTGCCCCCCCTTTTCCCCCTCATCTTTCCCTTTTTCCCCTCATGTTTCCAGCCCTTTTCCCCCTCACATTTCAAGCCCTTTCCCCCTCACATTTTCCACCCTTTTCCCCCTCATATTTCCCACTCTTTTCCCCTCGCCTTTCCCACCATTTTCCCCTCACATTTCCCACACTTTTCCCCTCATGTTTCCCACCCTTTTTCTCATCACCTTTCCCAACTTTTCCCTCTCACATTTCCTGCCTTTTCCCCCTCATGTTTCTCACCTTTCCCCCCTCACATTTCCTGCCCTTTCCCCCTCATATTTCCCCTTTTCCCCTCACATTTCCCAACTTTTCCCCCTCATATTTCCCCTTTTCCCCTCACATATCCCAACTTTTTCCCCTCACATTTCCCACCCTTTTCCCCCTCACATTTCCCACCCTTTTCCCCCTCAATTTTCTCACCTTTTCCCCCTTTTCCCAACTTTTTCACCTAACATTTGCTTCCTTTTCCCCCCTCACCTTTCCCACCCTTTCCCCCTCACCTTTCCCAACTTTTCCACTTCATGTTTCCCACCCTTTTCCCCCTCACATTTTCCAAATTTTCCCCTCCTAACACTTCCCTTTTCTCCCTCATATTTCCCTTTCCCCTCACATTTCCCGCCCTTTTCCCCCTCACGTTTCCCGCCCTTTCCCCCTCACGTTTCTCACCTTTTCCCCTCACATTTTTTATCGATGGCTGATGAAATTAATGACTCTCGCAATTAAGTGACGAATAAGTGAATATTAAGCCAAGCTTTATTAACATATAATTATTGTCATTTACATGTCCTGTGTTCTCCCCACAATCCCCTCCCCCCGGTTTTCCTTAGTTCGTCCTTTTGCTGTCATTTTTTTAAGGTTTCATTCACCTCGGAACATTTTCCAGGTGAGCAGGTGTCTCTCACAAATCCCTTAAAAAATCGGGATTTTTTTGCACAAATCCCTTTAAAAATTGGAATTTTTGGCACAACAACCCTTTTAAAAATCGGGATTTTTTTTGCAGGATTTTCTTGACAAATCCCTTTAAAAAATCAGGATTTTTTGCAGGATTTTCTTGACAAATCCCTTTTAAAAATTGAGATTTTGAATTTCAATGGAAAAATGGAATTTAATTGAATTTAATTGAATTTTAATTCATTTAACACTGGTTCTCTCTCTGGCAGACCCAGCCCCGCCGCTAACATTGAATTTAAATTGAATTTAAATTGAATTTAATTGAATTTAATTGAATCTAATTGAATTTAACACCGGTTCTCTCTCTGGCAGATCCAGGCCCGCGGCTAACATTGAATTTAAATTGAATTTAAACTGAATTTAAACTGAATTAAATTGAATTTTAATTAATTTAGCACCAGTTCTCTCTCTGGCAGATCCAGCCCCGCGGTAAAACTGAATTTACATTGAATTTAATTGAATTTAATTGAATTTTAATGAATTTTAGCATAGGTTCTCCCTCTGGCAGATCCAGCCCCGCAGTAAAACTGAATTTACATTGAATTTAAACTGAATTTAATTGAATTTTAATGAATTTTAGCTTAGGTTTTCTCTCTGGCAGATCCAGCCCCGCGGTAAAACTGAATTTACATTGAATTTAAACTGAATTTAATTGAATTTAATTGAATTTAATGAATTTTAGCAGCGGTTCTCTCTCTGGCAGATCCAGGCCCGCGGCTAACATTGAATTTAAATTGAATGTAAACTGAATTTGAATTGAATTTAAATTGAATTTAAATGGAATTTTAGCAGCGGTTCTCCCTCTGGCAGATCCAGCCCCGCGGTAAAACTGAATCTACATTGAATTTAATTGAATTAAATTGAATTTTAATGAATTTTAGCAGCGGTTTTCTCTCTGGCAGATCCAGGCCCGCAGTAAAACTGAATTTACATTGAATTTAAACTGAATTTAATTGAATTTAATGAATTTAGCAGCGGTTCTCCCTCTTGCAGATCCAGCCCCGCGGTAAAACTGAATCTACATTGAATTTAAACTGAATTTAATTGAATTTAATTGAATTTAATGAATTTAGCAGCGGTTTTCTCTCTGGCAGATCCAGCCCCGCGGTAAAACTGAATCTACATTGAATTTAATTGAATTTAATTGAATTTAAACTGAATTTAATTGAATTTAATGAATTTTAGCACAGGTTTTCTCTCTGGCAGACCCAGCCCCCGCCGCTAACATTGAATTTAAACTGAATTTAAACTGAATTTAATTGAATTTTAATGAATTTTAGCAGCGGTTCTCTCTCTGGCAGGCCCAGCCCCGCGGTAAAACTGAATTTACATTGAATTTAAACTGAATTTAAACTGAATTTAATTGAATTTTAATGAATTTTAGCAGCGGTTTTCTCTCTGGCAGATCCAGCCCCGCCGCTAACATTGAATTTAATTGAATTTAATTGAATTTTAATTAATTTTAGCACCGGTTCTCCCTCTGGCAGATCCAGCCCCGCGGTAAAACTGAATTTAATTGAATTTAAACTGAATTTAATTGAATTTAATTGAATTTTAATGAATTTTAGCAGCGGTTCTCCCTCTGGCAGATCCAGCCCCATGGTAAAACTGAATCTACATTGAATTTAAACTGAATTTAAATTGAATTTTAATGAATTTTAGCAGCGGTTTTCTCTCTGGCAGATCCAGCCCCGCCGCTAACACTGAATTTAATGGAATTTAAACTGAATTTAATTGAATTTTAATTAATTTTAGCAGCGGTTCTCCCTCTGGCAGATCCAGCCCCGCAGTAAAACTGAATTTAAATTGAATTTAAACTGAATTTAAACTGAATTTAATTGAATTTTAATGAATTTTAGCAGCGGTTTTCTCTCTGGCAGATCCAGCCCCCGCGGTAAAACTGAATCTACATTGAATTTAAACTGAATTTAATTGAATTTTAATGAATTTTAGCAGAGGTTCTCCCTCTGGCAGATCCAGCCCCGCGGTAAAAACTGAATTTAATTGAATTTAAACTGAATTTAATTGAATTAAATTGAATTTTAATGAATTTTAGCAGCGGTTCTCCCTCTGGCAGATCCAGCCCCGCGGTAAAACTGAATTTAATTGAATTTAATTGAATTTAATTGAATTTTAATGAATTTTAGCAGCGGTTCTCCCTCTGGCAGATCCAGCCCCGCGGTAAAACTGAATCTACATTGAATTTAAACTGAATTTAATTGAATTTTAATGAATTTTAGCAGCGGTTCTCTCTCTGGCAGATCCAGCCCCGCGGTAAAACTGAATTTACATTGAATTTAATTGAATTTAATTGAATTTAATTAATTTAGCATAGGTTTTCTCTCTGGCAGATCCAGCCCCGCCGCTCCCCACACGCCGCCCGCACCCAGCGGCCCTCAGGGCCCAAAGCGCCGCAGCCGCCGCGGCCCCCGCCGCTCCTCCGGCAGCCACGCGTCCCAAAAGCTGCAAAAAAAACCCCAAAAATTCAAATTTCAGCGTAAAAAACGGCACAAAAAGGTAAAACTGAAATCACAGCAACAAAAAACCCCAAAGGATTCGGCTCAAAACAGCAAAGGAAGCGATTTCAGGGGGGAAATGAGGCGGGAAATGGGGTTTTGGCAAGGGGAAAATGGGAGGAAAATTGGATTTGTGGGGTTTTTTCCAGGTTAAAATGGGATGAAAATTAAATTTTGGATTTTTTTTCCAGGTAAAAATGGAATGAAAATTGGATTTATGGGATTTTCTAGGTAAAAATGGGATGAAAATTGGATTTATGGGGATTTTTTCCAGGTAAAAATGGGATGAAAATTGGATTTGTGGGGTTTTTATTCATTGTAATGATTTGTATCAGTTTTAGTCATTTAATTGGAATGAAAATTGGATTTTTCGGGATTTTCCAGGTAAAAATGGAATAAAAATTGGATTTATGGGGTTTTTTTTCCAGGTAAAAATGGAGTGAAAATTGTATTTATGGGGTTTTTCCAGGTAAAAATGGGATGAAAATTGGATTTATGGCGTTAAATTCTATTCATTGTAATGGTTTGTATCAGTTTTAGTCATTTAATTGGAAAAAAAATTGGATTTATGGTGTTAAATTCTATTAATTGCAATGATTTGTATCAGTTTTAGTCATTTAATTGGAATGAAAATTGGATTTTTGGGTTTTTTTTCCAGGTAAAAATGGGATGAAAATTGGATTTATGGGTTTTTTCCAAGGGGAAAATGGAATAAAAATTGGATTTTTGGCGTTAAATTCTATTAATTGTAATGATTTGTATCAGTTTTAGTCACTTAATTGGAAAAAAAATTGGATTTATGGGGTTAAATTCTACTAATTGTAATGATTTGTATCAGTTTTAGTCATTTAATTGGGATGAAAATTGGATTTTTGGGGTTTTTTCCAGGTAAAAATGGGATGAAAATTGGATTGATGGGGATTTTCCAGGTAAAAATGGAATTAAAATTGGATTTATGGGGATTTTTTCCAGGTAAAAATGGGATGAAAATTGGATTTATGGCGTTAAATTCTATTCATTGTAATGATTTGTATCAGTTTTAGTCATTTAATTGGGATGAAAATTGGATTTGTGGGGTTTTTCCAGGTTAAAATGGGATGAAAATTGGATTTTGGATTTTTTCCTGGTAAAAATAGAATGAAAATTGGATTTATGGCGTTAAATTCTATTAATTGCAATGATTGGTATCAGTTTTAGTCATTTAATTGGAATGAAAATTGGATTTTTGGATTTTTTTTCCAGGTGAGAATGGAATTAAAATTGGATTTTTGGATTTTTGCCAAGGGGAAAATGGAATGAAAATTTTTGGATTTTGGATTTCTGTCCAGGTAAAAATGGGATGAAAATTGGATTGATGGGGATTTTATTCACTGTAATGATTTTTTATTATTTTTAGTCATTTAATTGGAATAAAAATTGGATTGATGGGGTTTTTACTCACTGTAATGATTTTTATTATTTCTATTCATTTAATGGAATTTGAATTATTTTTAACGCAATTTTCAGTGACTTCGATTTTGAAATGGATTTTTTATTGATTTTTCTACATTTTTTTTGTAATTTAAATTGAGTAATTTAAATTTTCAAGTGGATTTTTCTTTATTTTTGTAATTTTTCAAAAAATGACTTTTTAGTAGCTTCAAATTGAAAATGGATTTAAAATTGATTTTTATGAAAATTTTATTAATTTTGATTGACTTTCTTTTGGCTTTCAGTAATTTTTAATCCATTTGTATTGATTTAAAATCGATTTTTATTCATTTTTAATTAATTTTGATCGATTTTCTTTCGGTTTTCAGTCATTTTTAATCCATTTAATTGATTTTTGATCTCATTTTATTTGATTTTATTGCCGGATTTTCATTTCTTCCTCTCACTTTGAAATTCCTGCATTTAGGGAATGCAAAAAAAAAACCCAAAAAAGGAATTAAAATCCCCAAAAACGAACTTTTAGGGGAGGGAAATGGCAGAAAATTCCATTTTTTGTCATTTTTGCCAAGGAAAAAAATCAAATTTGTCGGGTCGGGATTGGCTTTTGCATCTGATGGGCTGGGAAAGGAAAATTGGGATTTTTTCCGCCAAAATTGGGATTTTTTTTCCCCAAAATTGGGATTTTTCCCCCTAAAAATGAGGAATTTGAACTGAAATTTGGACTGGAAGTTGGGATTTTTACCAAAAAAAAATTGGATTTTTTTAAACTCAAAATCAGGAATTATTTTAGTAAAAACTGTGAAATTTTTGCCCCAGAAAATCCGATTTTTTCCCCCTAAAAATCAGGAAAAATCCGGATTTTCTCACTGAAAAAATTAGATTTTTTTGCCTGAAAATCGCATTTCCTCTCCCAAAATTGGGATTTTTTTCCCCTAAAAATGAGGAGTTTTGACTGAAAGTTGGGATTTTTACCAAAAAAAAATCGGATTTTTATAAACTCAAAATCAGGATTTTTTTTAGTAAAAATTGTGAATTTTTTGCCCCAGAAAATCCGATTTTTTCCCCCAAAAATTGGGATTTTTTCCTAAACTCAGAAGTCCGGATTTTTTACTCCAAATTTCATTTTTTAAACGAAAATCAGGAATTTTTTCCCCCCCAAAAAATCACATTTTTTTCCTGAAAAATCCGATTTTTTTGCCCCAAATTTGGAATTTTTGGCCAAAAATCGCGGGGTTTTTTCCCAACAATCCGATTTTCCCCCTAAATTCAGATTTTTTAACCAAAATTGGGATTTTTTTCCCCAAAATTGGGATTTTTTCCCCTAAAAATGAGGAGTTTTGACTGGAAGTTGGGATTTTTACCAAAAAAAAAATCGGATTTTTTTAAACTAAAAATCAGAATTATTTTAGTAAAAATTGTGAATTTTTGCCCCAGAAAATCCGATTTTTTTTCCCCAAAATTGGGATTTTTTCCTAAACTCAGAAGTCCGGATTTTTTACTCCAAATTCCATTTTTTAAATGAAAATCAGGAATTTTTTTCCCCAAAAAAATCAGAATTTTTTCCTGAAAAATCCGATTTTTTTGCCCCAAATTTGGAATTTTTGGCCAAAAATCGCGGGGTTTTTTTCCCAGCAATCAGATTTTCCCCCTAAATTCAGATTTTTTAACCAAAATTGGGATTTTTTTTCCTCAAAATTGGGATTTTTTCCCCTAAAAATGAGGAATTTGGACTGGAAGTTGGGATTTTTACCAAAAAAAAATCGGATTTTTTGAAACTCAAAATCAGGAATTATTTTAGTAAAAACTGTGAATTTTTGCCCCAGAAAATCCGATTTTTCCCCCAAAATTGGGGAATTTTTTCCACCAAAACTCAGGAATTTTTCCTGGAATCAGGAGTTTTTTAAAAGAGAAATTGGGAATTTTTTTGCTAAAAAATTGGGATTTTTTTTACCCCAAAGTCGGAACTTTTCCCAAAATTTGTGATTTTTTTTACCCCAAAATTGGAACTTTTCCCAAAAATTGAGATTTTTTTTTCCCAAACTCAGAATTTTTATCAGAGTCCGGATTTTTTACTCCAAATTTCATTTTTTAAACGAAAATCAGGAATTTTTTCCCCCAAAAAAATCAGAATTTTTTCCTGAAAAATCCGATTTTTTTGCCCCAAATTTGGAATTTTTGGCCAAAACTTGCGGGGTTTACTTGCGGGGTTTTTTCCCAAACAA
>JAKDEW010001316.1:0-26012 GCA_021963965.1 Artemisiospiza belli
GGAGGAGAAAAAAGAAAATTTGGGAAATTTAATGACTCTAAGAAAATGGCCTGGGGTTTTAGGCGGTTCAGGGCAAAGGACCAAAAGGTGCCAAAACTAAGCTCACAGATGTTGCAAAAGCAGGGGAAAAAGTCAAGGAGGAAGACACAACTTAGGGGGCAAGATGTGAGGGACATGGCATGAATACTTAAAATAATAAAAAAAAAAAAAAAAAGAAAAAATCTTTCCCAAAGTCAAAGCCATCAAAATGCAGGCAGGCCAAACGCCAGCAAGTGCAGGCACATGCAGCAAAGCTTGCCAAAATTGATCCCCACTGAAGGCCAAAACGGAAAAGAATGACCTACAAACACGCTGGAATGGAGACACCATCAAAGGAATTGCAATTGGAGGAGAAAAAAAGAAAATTTGGGAAATTTAGTGACTCTTAGAAAGTGGACTGGGGTTTATATCAGGTGCAGTGCAAAGGACCTAAACGTGCCAAAACTAAGCTCACAGAAGTTGCAGAAGCAAGGGAAAAAGTCAAGGAGGAAGACACAACTTAGGGAGCAAGATATGAGGGACATGGCATGAATACTTCAGAAAACAACCAAAAAAAGAAAAAAATCTTTCCCAAAGTCAAAGCCATCAAAATGCATGGCCTGGCATCAAATGCAGGGACATGCACCAAAGATTCCTCCATTGGTCCCCATTGAAATCGCAAGATTCCTTTTCCCTTCCCGAAAGGAAATGAAATTTCCTTTCGGGAAGGGAAAAGGAATCTTGCGAATCCCAAAAGAAAGGCTTACAAAGACTCTGGAAAGGAGATAGGTTCAAATGAAATGCAATTGAAAAAAGCAGAAAATCGGGAATTTTAGTCTCTTCAAAAAAATAGGCTGTGAGGAAATCAGCTGCATTGCAAAGGACCAAAAGGTGCCAAAACTAAGCTCACAGATGTTGCAAAAGCAGGGGAAAAAGTCAAGGAGGAAGACACAACTTAGGGGGCAAGATATGAGCGAAATGGCATGAATACTTAAAATAGTAAAAAAAAAAAAGAAAAAAATCTTTCCCAAAGTCAAAACCATCAAAATTCAGGCAGGCCATACGCCAGCAAGGGCAGGCACATGCAGCAAAGCTTGCCAAAATTGATCCCCAATGAAGGCCAAAACAGAAAAGAAGGACTTACCAACGCGCTGGAATGGAGACACCATCAAAGGAATTGCAATTGGAGGAGAAAAAAAGAAAATTTGGGAAATTTAGTGACTCTACGAAATGGCCTGGGTTTATATCAGGTGCATTGCAAAGGACCAAAAGATGCAAAAACTAAGCTCACAGATGTTGCAAAAGCAGGGGAAAAAGTCAAGGAGGAAGACACAACTTAGGGGGCAAGATATGAGGGACATGGCATGAATACTTAAAATAGTAAAAAAAAAAAAGAAAAAATCTTTCCCAAAGTCAAAGCCATCAAAATACAGGCAGGCCATACGCCAGCAAGGGCAGGCACATGCAGCAAAGCTTGCCAAAATTGATCCCCACTGAAGGCCAAAACAGAAAAGAAGGACCTACAAACACGCTGGAAAGGAGTCTACATCAAAGGAATTGCAATTGGAGGAGAAAAAAAGAAAATTTGGGAAATGTAGTGACTCTAAGAAAATGGCCTGGGTTTATATCAGGTGCAGTGCAAAGGACCAAAAGATGCCAAAACTAAGCTCACAGATGTTGCAAAAGCAGGGGAAAAAGTCAAGGAGGAAGACACAACTTAGGGGGCAAGATATGAGGGACATGGCATGAACACTTCAGGAAACAACCAAAAAAAGAAAAAAATCTTTCCCAAAGTCAAAGCCATAAAAAGGCAATGCCTGCCATCAAGTGCAGGGACATGCACCAAAGATTCCTCTATTGGTCCCCATTGAAATCGCAAGATTCCTTTTCCCTTCCAGAAAGGAAATGAAATTTCCTTTCGGGAAGGGAAAAGGAATCTTGCGAATCCCAAAAGAAAGGCTTACAAACACTCTGGAAAGGAGATAGGTTCAAATGAAATGCAATTGAAAAAAGCAGAAAATCGGGAATTTTAGTCTCTTCAAAAAACAGGCTGTGAGGAAATCAGCTGCATTGCAAAGGACCAAAAGGTGGCAAAACTAAGCTCACAGATGTTGCAAAAGCAGGGGAAAAAGTCAAGGAGGAAGACACAACTTAGGGGGCAAGATATGAGGGACATGGCATGAATACATAAAAAAAAAAAAAAAGAAAAAATCTTTCCCAAAGTCAAAGCCATCAAAATGCAGGCAGGCCATACGCCACCAAGGGCAGGCACATGCAGCAAAGCTTGCCAAAATTGATCCCCACTGAAGGCCAAAACAGAAAAGAAGGACCTACAAACACGCTGGAAAGGAGTCAACATCAAAGGAATTGCAATTGGAGGAGAAAAAAAAAAAATTGGGAAATTTAATGACTCTAAGAAAATGGCCTGGGTTTATATCAGGTGCAGTGCAAAGGACCAAAAGATGCCAAAACTAAGCTCACAGATCTTGCAAATGCAGGGGAAAAAGTCAAGGAGGAAGACACAACAGGGGGCAAGATATGAGGGACATGGCATGAGTACTTAATATATTAAAAAAAAAAAAAGAAAAAATCTTTCCCAAAGTCAAAGCCATCAAAATGCAGGCAGACCATACGCCAGCAAGTGCAGGAACATGCAGCAATGTTTGCCAAAATTGATCCCCACTGAAGGCCAAAACGGAAAAGAAGGACTTACAAGCACGCTGGAATGGAGACAACATCAAAGGAATTGCAATTGGAGGAGAAAAAAAGAAAAATTCGGAAATTCAGTGACTCTAATAAAATGGCCTGGGTTTATATCAGGTGCATTGCAAAGGACCAAAAGGTGCCAAAACTAAGCTCACAGATGTTGCAAAAGCAGGGTAAATAGTCAAGGAGGAAGACACAACTTAGGGGGCAAGATATGAGGGACATGGCATGAATACTTAAAATAATAAAAAAAAAAAAAAGAAAAAATCTTTCCCAAAGTCAAAGCCATCCAAATGGAGGCAGGCCATACGCCACCAAGGGCAGGCACATGCAGCAAAGCTTGCCAAAACTGATCCACACTGAAGGCCAAAACAGAAAAGAAGGACCTACAAACACGCTGGAAAGGAGTCTACATCAAAGGAATTGCAATTGGAGGAGAAAAAAAGAAAATTTGGGAAATGTAGTGACTCTAAGAAAATGGCCTGGGTTTATATCAGGTGCAGTGCAAAGGACCAAAAGATGCCAAAACTAAGCTCACAGATGTTGCAAAAGCAGGGGAAAAAGTCAAGGAGGAAGACACAACTTAGGGGGCAAGATATGAGGGACATGGCATGAACACTTCAGGAAACAACCAAAAAAAGAAAAAAATCTTTCCCAAAGTCAAAGCCATAAAAAGGCAATGCCTGCCATCAAGTGCAGGGACATGCACCAAAGATTCCTCTATTGGTCCCCATTGAAATCGCAAGATTCCTTTTCCCTTCCCGAAAGGAAATGAAATTTCCTTTCGGGAAGGGAAAAGGAATCTTGCGAATCCCAAAAGAAAGGCTTACAAAGACTCTGGAAAGGAGATAGGTTCAAAT
This sequence comes from Artemisiospiza belli, assembly GCA_021963965.1. Taxonomy (NCBI): domain Eukaryota; kingdom Metazoa; phylum Chordata; class Aves; order Passeriformes; family Passerellidae; genus Artemisiospiza; species Artemisiospiza belli. Next base: position 3,585 of record JAKDEW010001316.1, read on the forward strand.
GAAATGCAATTGAAAAAAGCAGAAAATCGGGAATTTTAGTCTCTTCAAAAAACAGGCTGTGAGGAAATCAGCTGCATTGCAAAGGACCAAAAGGTGGCAAAACTAAGCTCACAGATGTTGCAAAAGCAGGGAAAAGAGTCAAGGAGGAAGACACAAGGTAGGGGGCAAGATTTGAGCGACATGGCATGAATACTTAAAATAATAAAAAAAAAAAAAAAGAAAAAATCTTCCCAAAGTCAAAGCCATCAAAATGCAGGCAGGCCATATGCCACCAAGGGCAGGCACATGCAGCAAAGCTTTCAAAAATTGATCCCCACTGAAGGCCAAAACAGAAAAGAAGGACTTGAAAACACGCTGGAATGGAGACACCATCAAAGGAATTGCAATTGGAGGAGAAAAAAGAAAATTTGGGAAATTTAATGACTCTAAGAAAATGGCCTGGGGTTTTAGGCGGTTCAGGGCAAAGGACCAAAAGGTGCCAAAACTAAGCTCACAGATGTTGCAAAAGCAGGGGAAAAAGTCAAGGAGGAAGACACAACTTAGGGGGCAAGATGTGAGGGACATGGCATGAATACTTAAAATAATAAAAAAAAAAAAAAAAAAGAAAAATCTTTCCCAAAGTCAAAGCCATCAAAATGCAGGCAGGCCAAACGCCAGCAAGTGCAGGCACATGCAGCAAAGCTTGCCAAAATTGATCCCCACTGAAGGCCAAAACGGAAAAGAATGACCTACAAACACGCTGGAATGGAGACACCATCAAAGGAATTGCAATTGGAGGAGAAAAAAAGAAAATTTGGGAAATTTAGTGACTCTTAGAAAGTGGACTGGGGTTTATATCAGGTGCAGTGCAAAGGACCTAAACGTGCCAAAACTAAGCTCACAGAAGTTGCAGAAGCAAGGGAAAAAGTCAAGGAGGAAGACACAACTTAGGGAGCAAGATATGAGGGACATGGCATGAATACTTCAGAAAACAACCAAAAAAAGAAAAAAATCTTTCCCAAAGTCAAAGCCATCAAAATGCATGGCCTGGCATCAAATGCAGGGACATGCACCAAAGATTCCTCCATTGGTCCCCATTGAAATCGCAAGATTCCTTTTCCCTTCCCGAAAGGAAATGAAATTTCCTTTCGGGAAGGGAAAAGGAATCTTGCGAATCCCAAAAGAAAGGCTTACAAAGACTCTGGAAAGGAGATAGGTTCAAATGAAATGCAATTGAAAAAAGGAGAAAATCGGGAATTTTAGTCTCTTCAAAAAATAGGCTGTGAGGAAATCAGCTGCATTGCAAAGGACCAAAAGGTGCCAAAACTAAGCTCACAGATGTTGCAAAAGCAGGGGAAAAAGTCAAGGAGGAAGACACAACTTAGGGGGCAAGATATGAGGGACATGGCATGAATACTTAAAATAATAAAAAAAAAAAAAAGAAAAAATCTTTCCCAAAGTCAAAGCCATCAGAATGCAGGCAGGCCATACGCCAGCAAGTGCAGGCACATGCAGCAAACTTTGCCAAAATTGATCCCCACTGAAGGCCAAAACAGAAAAGAAGGACTTACAAACACGCTGGAATGCAGACAACATCAAAGGAATTGCAATTGGAGGAGAAAAAAAGAAAATTTGGGAAATTTAATGACTCTAAGAAAATGGCCTGGGTTTATATCAGGTGCATTGCAAAGGACCAAAAGGTGCCAAAACTAAGCTCACAGATGTTGCAAAAGCTGGGGAAAAAGTCAAGGAGGAAGACACAACTTAGGGGGCAAGATATGAGGGACATGGCATAAATACTTAAAATAATAAAAAAAAAAAAAAGAAAAAATCTTTCCCAAAGTCAAAGCCATCAAAATGGAGGAAGGCCATACGCCAGCAAGTGCAGGCACATGCAGCAAAGCTTGCCAAAATTGATCCCCACTGAAGGCCAAAACAGAAAAGAAGGACTTACAAACACGCTGGAAAGGAGTCAACATCAAAGGAATTGCAATTGGAGGAGAAAAAAAGAAAATTTTGGAAATTTAGTGACTCTAAGAAAATGGCCTGGGGTTTTATCAGGTGCAGTGCAAAGGACCAAAAGATGCCAAAACTAAGCTCACAGATGTTGCAAAAGCAGGGGAAAAAGTCAAGGAGGAAGACACAACTTAGGGGTCAAGATATGAGGGACATGGCATGAATACTTAAAATATTAAAAAAAGAAAAAAGAAAAAATCTTTCCCAAAGTCAAAGCCATCAAAATGCAGGCAGGCCATACGCCACCAAGGGCAGGCACATGCAGCAAAGCTTGCCAAAATTGATCCCCACTGAAGGCCAAAACAGAAAAGAAGGACCTACAAACACTCTGGAACGGAGACACTATCAAAGGAATTCAATTTCTATAAGAAAAAAAGAAAATTTGTGTAAGTTAGTGATTCTAAGAAAATGGCCTGGGGTCTTATGAGGTGCAGTGCAAAGGACCAAAAGATGCCAAAACTAAGCTCACAGAAGTTGCAAAAGCAGGGGAAAAAGTCAAGGAGGAAGACACAACTTAGGGGGCAAGATATGAGGGACATGGCATGAACACTTCAGAAAACAACCAAAAAAAGAAAAAAATCTTTCCCAAAGTCAAAGCCATCAAAAGGCATGGCCTGGCATCAAGTGCAGGGATATGCACCAAAGATTCATCTATTGGTCCCCATTGAAATCGCAAGATTCCTTTTCCCTTCCCGAAAGGAAATGAAATTTCCTTTCGGGAAGGGAAAAGGAATCTTGCGAATCCCAAAAGAAAGGCTTACAAAGACTCTGGAAAGGAGATAGGTTCAAATGAAATGCAATTGAAAAAAGCAGAAAATCGGGAATTTTAGTCTCTTCAAAAAATAGGCTGTGAGGAAATCAGCTGCATTGCAAAGGACCAAAAGGTGGCAAAACTAAGCTCACAGATGTTGCAAAAGCAGGGGAAAAAGTCAAGGAGGAAGACACAACTTAGGGAGCAAGATATGAGGGACATGGCATGAATACTTAAAACAAAACAAAAGAAAAAAAAAAAATCTATCCCAAAGTCAAAGCCATCAAAATGCAGGCACGCCATACGCCAGCAAGGGCGGGCACATGCAGCAAAGCTTGCCAAAATTTATCCCCACTGAAGGCCAAAACAGAAAAGAAGGACTTACAAACACGCTGGAATGGAGACAGCATCAGAGGAATTGCAATTGGAGGAGAAAAATAAAATACTGGGAAATTTAGTGACTCTAAGAAAATGGCCTGGGTTTGCATCAGGTGCAGTTGAAAGGACGAAAAGGTGCCAAAACTAAGCTCAAAAATGTTGCAAAAGCAGGGTAAAAAGTCCAGGAGGAAGACACAACTTAGGGGGCAAGATGTGAGGGACATGGCATGAACACTTAAAAAAATAAAAAAAAAAAAAGAAAAATCTTTCCCAAAGTCAAAGCCATCAAAATGCAGGCAGGCCATACGCCACCAAGGGCAGGCACATGCAGCAAAGCTTGCCAAAATTGATCCCCACTGAAGGCCAAAACAGAAAAGAAGGACCGACAAACACGCTGGAATGGAGACAACATGAAAGGAATTGCAATAGGAGGAGAAAAAAAAAAAATTGGGAAATTTAGTGACTCTAAGAAAATGGCCTGGGGTTTTATCAGGTGCAGTGCAAAGGACCAAAATCTGCCAAAACTAAGCTCACAGATGTTGCAAAAGCAGGGGAAAAAGTCAAGGAGGAAGACACAACTTAGGGGGCAAGATATGGGAGACATGGCATGAATACTTAAAATAATAAAAAAAAAAATAGACAAAATCTTTCCCAAAGCAAAAGCCATCAAAATGCAGGCAGGCCATACGCCACCAAGGGCAGGCACATGCAGCAAAGCTTGCCAAAACTGATCCCCACTGAAGGCCAAAACAGAAAAGAAGGACCTACAAACACGCTGGAATGGAGACACCATCAAAGGAATTCAATTTCTATGAGAAAAAAAGAAAATTTGGGTAAGTTAGTGATTCTAAGAAAATGGCCCGGGGTTTTATCAGGTGCAGTGCAAAGTACCAAAAGATGCCAAAACTAAGCTCACAGATGTTGCAAAAGCAGGGGAAAAAGTCAAGGAGGAAGACACAACTTAGGGGGCAAGATATGAGGGACATGGCATGAATACTTAAAATAATAAAAAAAAAAAAAAGAAAAAATCTTTCCCAAAGTCAAAGCCATCAAAATGCAGGCAGGCCATACGCCTCCAAGAGCAGGCACATACAGCAAAGCTTGCTAAAATTGATCCCCACTGAAGGCCAAAACAGAAAAGAAGGACCTACAAACACGTTGGAAAGGAGTCAACATCAAAGGAATTGCAATTGGAGGAGAAAAAAAGAAAATTTGGGAAATTTAATGACTCTTAGACAGTGGCATGGGGTTTTATCAGGTGCAGTGCAAAGGACCAAAAGATGCCAAAACTAAGCTCACAGATGTTGCAAAAGCAGGGGAAAAAGTCAAGGAGGAAGACACAACTTAGGGGGCAAGATATGAGGGACATGGCATGAATACTTAAAATAATAAAAAAAAAAAAAAAGAAAAAATCATTCCCAAAGTCAAAGCCATCAAAATGCAGGCAGGCCATACGCCACCAAGGGCAGGCATATGCAGCAAAGCTTGCCAAAATTGATCCCCACTGAAGGCCAAAACAGAAAAGAAGGACCTAAAAACACGCTGGAATGGAGACAACATCAAAGGAATTGCAATTGGAGGAGAAAAAAAGAAAATTTGGGAAATTTAGTGACTCTAAGAAAATGGCCTGGGTTTATATCAGGTGCAGTGCAAAGGACCAAAAGATGCCAAAACTAAGCTCACAGATGTTGCAAAAGCAGGGGAAAAAGTCAAGGAGGAAGACACAACTTAGGGGGCAAGATGTGAGGGACATGGCATGAATACTTAAAATAATAAAAAAAAAAAAAAAAGAAAAAATCTTTCCCAAAGTCAAAGCCATCAAAATGCAGGCAGGCCAAATGCCAGCTAGTGCAGGCACATGCAGCAAAGCTTGCCGAAATTGATCCCCACTGAAGGCCAAAACAGAAAAGAATGACCTACAAACACGCTGGAATGGAGACACCATCAAAGGAATTGCAATTGGAGGAGAAAAAAAGAAAATTTGGGAAATGTAGTGACTCTTAGAAAGTGGACTGGGTTTTATATCAGGTGCAGTGCAAAGGACCAAAACGTGCCAAAACTAAGCTCACAGAAGTTGCAAAAGCAAGGGAAAATGTCAAGGAGGAAGACACAACTTAGGGAGCAAGATATGAGGGACATGGCATGAATACTTCAGAAAACAACCAAAAAAAGAAAAAAATCTTTCCCAAAGTCAAAGCCATCAAAATGCATGGCCCGGCATCAAATGCAGGGACATGCACCAAAGATTCCTCCATTGGTCCCCATTGAAATCGCAAGATTCCTTTTCCCTTCCCGAAAGGAAATGAAATTTCCTTTCGGGAAGGGAAAAGGAATCTTGCGAATCCCAAAAGAAAGGCTTACAAACACTCGGGAAAGGAGATAGGTTCAAATGAAATGCAATTGAAAAAAGGAGAAAATCGGGACTTATCGTCTCTTCAAAAAATAGGCTGTGAGGATATCAGCTGCATTGCAAAGGACCAAAAGATGCCAAAACTAAACTCACAGATGTTGCAAAAGCAGGGGAAAAAGTGAAGGAGGAAGACACAACTTAGGGGGCAAGATATGAGGGACATGGCATGAACACTTGAGAAAACAACCAAAAAAAGAAAAAAATCTTTCCCAAAGTCAAAGCCATGAAAAGGCATGGCCAGCCATCAAGTACAGGGACATGCACCAAAGATTCCTCTATTGGTCCCCATTGAAATCGCAAGATTCCTTTTCCCTTCCCGAAAGGAACTGAAATTTCCTTTCGGGAAGGGAAAAGGAATCTTGCGAATCCCAAAAGAAAGGCTTACAAACACTCTGGAAAGGAGATAGGTTCCAATGAAATGCAATTGAAAAAAGCAGAAAATCTGGAATTATAGTCTCTTCAAAAAATAGGCTGTGAGGAAATAAGCTGCATTGCAAAGGACCAAAAGGTGGCAAAACTAAGCTCACAGATGTTGCAAAAGCAGGGGAAAAAGTCAAGGAGGAAGACAAAACTTTGGGGGCAAGATATGAGGGACATGGCATGAACACTTCAGAAAAAATCCAAAAAAAGAAAAAAATCTTTCCCAAAGTCAAAGCCATCAAAAGGCATGGCCTGCCATCAAGTGCAGGGACATGCACCAAAGATTCCTCTATTGGTCCCCATTGAAATCGCAAGATTCCTTTTCCCTTCCCGAAAGGAAATGAAATTTCCTTTCGGGAAGGGAAAAGGAATCTTGCGAATCCCAAATGAAAGGCTTACAAACACTCTGGAAAGGAGATAGGTTCAAAAGAAATGCAATTGAAAAAACCAGAAAATCGGGAATTTTAGTCTCTTCAAAAAATAGGCTGTGACGAAATCAGCTGCATTGCAAAGGACCAAAAGGTGCCAAAACTAAGCTCACAGATGTTGCAAAAGCAGGGGAAAAAGTCAAGGAGGAAGACACAACTTAGGGGGCAAGATATGAGGGACATGGCATGAATACTTAAAAAAATAAAAAAAAAAAAAAGAAAAAATCTTTCCCAAAGTCAAAGCCATCAAAATGCAGGCAGGCCATATGCCAGCAAGGGCAGGCACATGCAGCAAAGCTTGCCAAAATTGATCCCCACTGAAGGCCAAAACAGAAAAGAAGGACTTACAAACACGCAGGAAATGTGTAAACATCAAAGGAATTGCAATTGGAGGAGAAAAAAACAAAATTTGGATAAGTTAGTGATTCTAAGAAAATGGCCTGGGTTTATAGCAGGTGCAGTGCAAAGGAACAAAAGATGCAAAAACTAAGCTCACAGATGTTGCAAAAGCAGGGGAAAAAGTCAAGGAGGAAGACACAACTTAGGGGGCATAATGTGAGGGACATGGCATGAATACTTAAAATAATAAAAAAAAAAAAAGAAAAAATCTTTCCCAATGTAAAAGCCATCAAAATGCAGGCAGGCCATACACCACCAAGGGCAGGCACATGCAGCAAAGCTTGCCAAAATTGATCCCCACTGAAGGCCAAAACAGAAAAGAAGGACTTACAAACACGCTGGAAAGGAGTCAACATCAAAGGAATTGCAATTGGAGGAGAAAAAAAGAAAATTTGGGAAATTTAGTGACTCTAAGAAAATGGCCTGGCAGTATATCATGTGCAGTGCAAAGGACCAAAAGAAGCCGAAACTAAGCTCACAGATGTTGCAAAAGCAGGGGAAAAACTGAAGGAGGAAGACACAACTTAGGGGGCAAGATATGAGGGACATGGCATGAATACTTAAAATAATAAAAAAAAAAGAAAAAGAAAAAATCTTTCCCAAAGTCAAAGCCATCAAAATGCAGGCAGGCCATGCGCCACCAAGGGCAGGGACATGCAACAAAGCTTGCCATAATTGATCCCCACTGAAGGCAAAACAGAAAAGAAGGACCTACAAAGACGCTGGAAAGGAGTCAACATCAAAGGAATTGCAATTGGAGGAGAAAAAAAGGAAATTTGGAAAATTTAGTGACTCTAAGAAAATGGCCTGGGTTTATAGCAGGTGCAGTGCAAAGGACCAAAAGATGCAAAAACTAAGCTCACAGATGTTGCAAAAGCAGGGGAAAAAGTCAAGGAGGAAGACACAACTTAGGGGGCAAGATGTGAGGGACATGGCATGAATACTTAAAATAATAAAAAAAAAAAAAAGAAAAAATCTTTCCCAAAGTCAAAGCCATCAAAATGGAGGCAGGCCATACGCCACCAAGGGCAGGCACATGCAGCAAAGCTTGCCAAAACTGATCCCCACTGAAGGCCAAAACAGAAAAGAAGGACTTACAAACACGCTGGAATGGAGACAACATGAAAGGAATTCAATTTCTCTGAGAAAAAAAGAGAATTTGGGTAAGTTAGTGATTCTAAGAAAATGGCCTGGGTTTATATCAGGTGCAGTGGAAAGGACCAAAAGGTGCCAAAACTAAGGTCACAGATGTTGCAAAAGCAGGGGAAAAAGTCAAGGAGGAAGACACAACTTAGGGGGCAAGATATGAGGGACATGGCATGAACACTTCAGAAAACAACCAAAAAAAGAAAAAAATCTTTCCCAAAGTCAAAGCCATCAAAAGGCATGGCCTGCCATCAAGTGCAGGGACATGCACCAAAGATTCCTCTATTGGTCCCCATTGAAATCGCAAGATTCCTTTTCCCTTCCCGAAAGGAAATGAAATTTCCTTTTGGGAAGGGAAAAGGAATCTTGCGAATCCCAAAAGAAAGGCTTACAAAGACTCTGGAAAGGAGATAGGTTGAAATGAAATGCAATTGAAAAAAGCAGAAAATCGGGAATTTTAGTCTCTTCAAAAAATAGGCTGTGAGGAAATCAGCTGCATTGCAAAGGACCAAAAGGTGGCAAAACTAAGCTCACAGATGTTGCAAAAGCAGGGGAAAAAGTCAAGGAGGAAGACACAACTTAGGGGGCAAGATATGAGGGACATGGCATGAATACTTAAAATAGTAAAAAAAAAAAAGAAAAAATCTTTCCCAAAGTCAAAGCCATCAAAATACAGGCAGGCCATACGCCAGCAAGTGCAGGCACATGCAGCAAAGCTTGCCAAAATTGATCCCCACTGAAGGCCAAAACAGAAAAGAAGGACTTACCAACGCGCTGGAATGGAGACACCATCAAAGGAATTGCAATTGGAGGAGAAAAAAAGAAAATTTGGGAAATGTAGTGACTCTAAGAAAATGGCCTGGGTTTATATCAGGTGCAGTGCAAAGGACCAAAACATGCCAAAACTAAGCTCACAGATGTTGCAAAAGCAGGGGAAAAAGTCAAGGAGGAAGACACAACTTAGGGGGCAAGATATGAGGGACATGGCATGAACACTTCAGAAAACAACCAAAAAAAGAAAAAAATCTTTCCCAAAGTCAAAGCCATAAAAAGGCAATGCCTGCCATCAAGTGCAGGGACATGCACCAAAGATTCCTCTATTGGTCCCCATTGAAATCGCAAGATTCCTTTTCCCTTCCAGAAAGGAAATGAAATTTCCTTTCGGGAAGGGAAAAGGAATCTTGCGAATCCCAAAAGAAAGGCTTACAAACACTCTGGAAAGGAGATAGGTTCAAATGAAATGCAATTGAAAAAAGCAGAAAATCGGGAATTTTAGTCTCTTCAAAAAACAGGCTGTGAGGAAATCAGCTGCATTGCAAAGGACCAAAAGGTGGCAAAACTAAGCTCACAGATGTTGCAAAAGCAGGGGAAAAAGTCAAGGAGGAAGACACAACTTAGGGGGCAAGATATGAGGGACATGGCATGAATACTTAAAAAAAAAAAAAAAAAGAAAAAATCTTTCACAAAGTCAAAGCCATCAAAATGCAGGCAGGCCATACGCCACCAAGGGCAGGCACATGCAGCAAAGCTTGCCAAAATTGATCCCCACTGAAGGCCAAAACAGAAAAGAAGGACTTGAAAACACGCTGGAATGGAGACACCATCAAAGGAATTCAATTGGAGGAGAAAAAAAGAAAATTTGGGAAATTTAATGACTCTAAGAAAATGGCCTGGGGTTTTAGGCGGTTCAGGGCAAAGGACCAAAAGGTGCCAAAACTAAGCTCACAGATGTTGCAAAAGCAGGGGAAAAAGTCAAGGAGGAAGACACAACTTAGGGGGCAAGATGTGAGGGACATGGCATGTATACTTAAAAAAATAAAAAAAAAAAAAAGAAAAAATCTTTCCCAAAGTCAAAGCCATCAAAATGCAGGCAGGCCATATGCCACCAAGGGCAGGCACATGCAGCAAAGCTTGCCAAAATTGATCCCCACTGAAGGCCAAAACAGAAAAGAAGGACTTACAAACACGCTGGAAAGGTGTAAACATCAAAGGAATTGCAATTGGAGGAGAAAAAAACAAAATTTGGATAAGTTAGTGATTCTAAGAAAATGGCTTGGGTTTATAGCAGGTGCAGTGCAAAGGAACAAAAGATGCCAAAACTAAGCTCACAGATGTTGCAAAAGCAGGGGAAAAAGTCAAGGAGGAAGACACAACTTAGGGGGCATAATGTGAGGGACATGGCATGAATACTTAAAATAATAAAAAAAAAAAAAAAAAAATCTTTCCCAATGTAAAAGCCATCAAAATGCAGGCAGGCCATGCGCCACCAAGGGCAGGCACATGCAGCAAAGCTTGCCAAAATTGATCCCCACTGAAGGCCAAAACAGAAAAGAAGGACCTACAAAGACGCTGGAAAGGAATCAAAATCAAAGGAATTGCAATTGGAGGAGAAAAAAAGGAAATTTGGAAAATTTAGTGACTCTAAGAAAATGGCCTGGGTTTATAGCAGGTGCAGTGCAAAGGACCAAAAGATGCAAAAACTAAGCTCACAGATGTTGCAAAAGCAGGGGAAAAAGTCAAGGAGGAAGACACAACTTAGGGGGCAAGATGTGAGGGACATGGCATGAATACTTAAAATATTAAAAAAAGACAAAAGAAAAAATCTTTCCCAAAGTCAAAGCCATCAAAATGGAGGCACGCCATACGCCACCAAGGGCAGGCACATGCAGCAAAGCTTGCCAAAACTGATCCCCACTGAAGGCCAAAACAGAAAAGAAGGACTTACAAACACGCTGGAATAGAGACAACATGAAAGGAATTCAATTTCTCTGAGAAAAAAAGAGAATTTGGGTAAGTTAGTGATTCTAAGAAAATGGCCTGGGTTTATATCAGGTGCAGTGGAAAGGACCAAAAGGTGCCAAAACTAAGGTCACACATGTTGCAAAAGCAGGGGAAAAAGTCAAGGAGGGAGACAGAACTTAGGGGGCAAGATATGAGGGACATGGCATGAACACTTCAGCAAACAACCAAAAAAAGAAAAAAAACTTTCCCAAAGTCAAAGCCATCAAAAGGCATGGCCTGCCATCAAGTGCAGGGACATGCACCAAAGATTCCTCTATTGCTCCCCATTGAAATCGCAAGATTCCTTTTCCCTTCCCGAAAGGAAATGAAATTTCCTTTCGGGAAGGGAAAAGGAATCTTGCGAATCCCAAAAGAAAGGCTTACAAAGACTCTGGAAAGGAGATAGGTTGAAATGAAATGCAATTGAAAAAAGCAGAAAATCGGGAATTTTAGTCTCTTCAAAAAATAGGCTGTGAGGAAATCAGCTGCATTGCAAAGGACCAAAAGGTGGCAAAACTAAGCTCACAGATGTTGCAAAAGCAGGGGAAAAAGTCAAGGAGGAAGACACAACTTAGGGGGCAAGATATGAGCGAAATGGCATGAATACTTAAAATAGTAAAAAAAAAAAAGAAAAATATCTTTCCCAAAGTCAAAACCATCAAAATTCAGGCAGGCCATACGCCAGCAAGTGCAGGCACATGCAGCAAAGCTTGCCAAAATTGATCCCCAATGAAGGCCAAAACAGAAAAGAAGGACTTACCAACGCGCTGGAATGGAGACACCATCAAAGGAATTGCAATTGGAGGAGAAAAAAAGAAAATTTGGGAAATTTAGTGACTCTAAGAAAATGGCCTGGGTTTATATCAGGTGCATTGCAAAGGACCAAAAGATGCCGAAACTAAGCTCACAGATGTTGCAAAAGCAGGGGAAAAAGTCAAGGAGGAAGACACAACTTAGGGGGCAAGATATGAGGGACATGGCATGAATACTTAAAATAGTAAAAAAAAAAAAGAAAAAATCTTTCCCAAAGTCAAAGCCATGAAAATACAGGCAGGCCATACGCCAGCAAGTGCAGGCACATGCAGCAAAGCTTGCCAAAATTGATCCACACTGAAGGCCAAAACAGAAAAGAAGGACCTACAAACACGCTGGAAAAGAGTCTACATCAAAGGAATTGCAATTGGAGGAGAAAAAAAGAAAATTTGGGAAATGTAGTGACTCTAAGAAAATGGCCTGGGTTTATATCAGGTGCAGTGCAAAGGACCAAAAGATGCCAAAACTAAGCTCACAGATGTTGCAAAAGCAGGGGAAAAAGTCAAGGAGGAAGACACAACTTAGGGGGCAAGATATGAGGGACATGGCATGAACACTTCAGAAAACAACCAAAAAAAGAAAAAAATCTTTCCCAAAGTCAAAGCCATAAAAAGGCAATGCCTGCCATCAAGTGCAGGGACATGCACCAAAGATTCCTCTATTGGTCCCCATTGAAATCGCAAGATTCCTTTTCCCTTCCCGAAAGGAAATGAAATTTCCTTTCGGGAAGGGAAAAGGAATCTTGCGAATCCCAAAAGAAAGGCTTACAAACACTCTGGAAAGGAGATAGGTTCAAATGAAATGCAATTGAAAAAAGCAGAAAATCGGGAATTTTAGTCTCTTCAAAAAACAGGCTATGAGGAAATCAGCTGCATTGCAAAGGACCAAAAGGTGGCAAAACTAAGCTCACAGATGTTGCAAAAGCAGGGGAAAAAGTCAAGGAGGAAGACACAACTTAGGGGGCAAGATATGACGGACATGGCATGAATACTTAAAACAAAAAAAAAAAAAAAAAGAAAAAATCTTTCACAAAGTCAAAGCCATCAAAATGCAGGCAGGCCATACGCCAGCAAGGGCAGGCACATGCAGCAAAGCTTGCCAATATTGACCCCCACTGAAGGCCAAAACAGAAAAGAAGGACCTACAAATACGCTGGAAAGGAGTCAACATTAAAAGAATTGCAATTGGAGGAGAAAAAAAGAAAATTTGGGAAATTTAATGACTCTTAGAAAGGGGCCTGGGGTTTTATCAGGTGCAGTGCAAAGGACCAAAAGATGCCAAAACTAAGCTCACAGATGTTGCAAAAGCAGGGAAAAAAGTCAAGGAGGAAGACACAACTTAGGGGGCAAGATATGACGGACATGGCATGAATACTTAAAACAAAAAAAAAAAAAAAAAGAAAAAATCTTTCCCAAAGTCAAAGCCATCAAAATGCAGGCAGGCCATACGCCACCAAGGGCAGGCACATGCAGCAAAGCTTTCAAAAATTGATCCCCACTGAAGGCCAAAACAGAAAAGAAGGACTTGAAAACACGCTGGAATGGAGACACCATCAAAGGAATTGCAATTGGAGGAGAAAAAAAGAAAATTTGGGAAATTTAATGACTCTAAGAAAATGGCCTGGGGTTTTAGGCGGTTCAGGGCAAAGGACCAAAAGGTGCCAAAACTAAGCTCACAGATGTTGCAAAAGCAGGGGAAAAAGTCAAGGAGGAAGACACAACTTAGGGGGCAAGATATGAGGGACATGGCATGAACACTTCAGAAAACAACCAAAAAAAGAAAAAAATCTTTCCCAAAGTCAAAGCCATAAAAAGGCAATGCCTGCCATCAAGTGCAGGGACATGCACCAAAGATTCCTCTATTGGTCCCCATTGAAATCGCAAGATTCCTTTTCCCTTCCCGAAAGGAAATGAAATTTCCTTTCGGGAAGGGAAAAGGAATCTTGCGAATCCCAAAAGAAAGGCTTACAAACACTCTGGAAAGGAGATAGGTTCAAATGAAATGCAATTGAAAAAAGCAGAAAATCGGGAATTTTAGTCTCTTCAAAAAACAGGCTATGAGGAAATCAGCTGCATTGCAAAGGACCAAAAGGTGGCAAAACTAAGCTCACAGATGTTGCAAAAGCAGGGGAAAAAGTCAAGGAGGAAGAAACAACTTAGGGGGCAAGATATGACGGACATGGCATGAATACTTAAAACAAAAAAAAAAAAAAAAAGAAAAAATCTTTCACAAAGTCAAAGCCATCAAAATGCAGGCAGGCCATACGCCAGCAAGGGCAGGCACATGCAGCAAAGCTTGCCAATATTGACCCCCACTGAAGGCCAAAACAGAAAAGAAGGACCTACAAATACGCTGGAAAGGAGGTCAACATTAAAAGAATTGCAATTGGAGGAGAAAAAAAGAAAATTTGGGAAATTTAATGACTCTTAGAAAGGGGCCTGGGGTTTTATCAGGTGCAGTGCAAAGGACCAAAAGATGCCAAAACTAAGCTCACAGATGTTGCAAAAGCAGGGAAAAAAGTCAAGGAGGAAGACACAACTTAGGGGGCAAGATATGACGGACATGGCATGAATACTTAAAACAAAAAAAAAAAAAAAAAGAAAAAATCTTTCCCAAAGTCAAAGCCATCAAAATGCAGGCAGGCCATACGCCACCAAGGGCAGGCACATGCAGCAAAGCTTTCAAAAATTGATCCCCACTGAAGGCCAAAACAGAAAAGAAGGACTTGAAAACACGCTGGAATGGAGACACCATCAAAGGAATTGCAATTGGAGGAGAAAAAAAGAAAATTTGGGAAATTTAATGACTCTAAGAAAATGGCCTGGGGTTTTAGGCGGTTCAGGGCAAAGGACCAAAAGGTGCCAAAACTAAGCTCACAGATGTTGCAAAAGCAGGGGAAAAAGTCAAGGAGGAAGACACAACTTAGGGGGCAAGATGTGAGGGACATGGCATGAATACTTAAAATAATAAAAAAAAAAAAAAGAAAAAATCTTTCCCAAAGTCAAAGCCATCAAAATGCAGGCAGGCCATACGCCACCAAGGGCAGGCACATGCAGCAAAGCTTGCCAAAATTGATCCCCACTGAAGGCCAAAACAGAAAAGAAGGACCTACAAACACGCTGGAAAGGAGACAACATCAAAGGAATTGCAATTGGAGGAGAAAAAAAAAAATTGGGAAATTTAGTGACTCTAAGAAAATGGCCTGGGTTAATATCAGGTGCAGTGCAAAGGACCAAAAGATGCCAAAACTAAGCTCACAGATGTTTCAAAAGCAGGGCAAAAAGTCAAGGGGGAACACCCAACTTAGGGGGCAAGATATGAGGGACATGGCATGAACACTTCAGAAAACAACCAAAAAAAGAAAAAAATCTTTCCCAAAGTCAAAGCCATCAAAAGGCATGGCCTGCCATCAAGTGCAGGGACATGCACCAAAGATTCCTCTATTGGTCCCAATTGAAATCGCAAGATTCCTTTTCCCTTCCCGAAAGGGAATGAAATTTCCTTTTGGGAAGGGAAAAGGAATCTTGCGAATCCCAAAAGAAAGGCTTACAAACACTCTGGAAAGGAGATAGGTTGAAATGAAATGCAATTGAAAAAAGCAGAAAATCGGGAATTTTAGTCTCTTCAAAAAATAGGCTGTGAGGAAATCAGCTGCATTGCAAAGGACCAAAAGGTGGCAAAACTAAGCTCACAGATGTTGCAAAAGCAGGGGAAAAAGTCAAGGAGGAAGACACAACGTATGGCGCAAGATATGAGCGACATGGCATGAATACTTAAAATAATAAAAAAAAAAAAGTGGAAAAATCTTTCCCAAAATCAAAATCATCAAAATGCAGGCAGGCCATACGCCACCAAGGGCAGGCACTTGCAGCAAAGCTTGCCAAAATTGATCCCCACTGAAGGCCAAAACAGAAAAGAAGGACTTACAAACACGCTGAAATGGAGACACCATCAAAGGAATTGCAATCGGAGGAGAAAAAAAGAAAATTTGGGAAATTTAATGACTCTAAGAAAATGGCCTGGGGTTTTAGGAGGTTCAGTGCAAAGGACCAAAAGATGCCAAAACTAAGCTCAAAAATGTTGCAAAAGCAGGGGAAAAAGTCAAGGATGAAGACACAATTTAGGGGGCAAGATATGAGGGACATGGCATGAATACTTAAAATATTAAAAAAAGACAAAAGAAAAAATCTTTCCCAAAGTCAAAGCCATCAAAATGCAGGCAGGCCATACGCCACTAAGGGCAGGCACATGCAGCAAAGCTTGCCAATACTGATCCCCACTGAAGGCCAAAACAGAAAGGAAGGACCTACAAACACGCTGGAATGGAGACACCATCAAAGGAATTCAATTTCTATGAGAAAAAAAGAAAATTTGGGTAAGTTAGTGATTCTAAGAAAATGGCCTGGGTCTATATCAGGTGCAGTGCGAAGGACCAAAAGATGCCAAAACTAAGCTCACAGATGTTGCAAAAGCAGGGGAAAAAGTCAAGGAGGAAGACAGAACTTAGGGGGCAAGATATGAGGGACATGGCATGAACACTTCAGAAAACAACCAAAAAAAGAAAAAAATCTTTCCCAAAGTCAAAGCCATCAAAAGGCATGGCCTGCCATCAAGTGCAGGGACATGCACCAAAGATTCCTCTATTGGTCCCCATTGAAATCGCAAGATTCCTTTTCCCTTCCCGAAAGGAAATGAAATTTCCTTTCGGGAAGGGAAAAGGAATCTTGCGAATCCCAAAAGAAAGGCTTACAAACACTCTGGAAAGGAGATACGTTCAAATGAAATGCAATTGAAAAAAGCAGAAAATCGGGAATTTTAGTCTCTTCAAAAAATAGGCTGTGAGGAAATCAGCTGCATTGCAAAGGACCAAAAGGTGCCAAAACTAAGCTCACAGATGTTGCAAAAGCAGGGGAAAAAGTCAAGGAGGAAGACACAACTTAGGGGGCAAGATATGAGGGACATGGCATGAATACTTAAAATAATAAAAAAAAAAAAAAGAAAAAATCTTTCCCAAAGTCAAAGCCATCAAAATGCAGGCAGGCCATACGCCAGCAAGGGCAGGCACATGCAGCAAAGCTTGCCAAAATTGATACCCACTGAAGGCCAAAACAGAAAAGAAGGACCTACAAACACACTGGAAAGGAGTCAACATCAAAGGAATTGCAATTGGAGGAGAAAAAAAGAAAATTTTGGAAATTTAGTGACTCTAAGAAAATGGCCTGGGTTTATATCAGGTGCAGTGCAAAGGACCAAAAAGTGCCCAAACTAAGCTCACAGAAGTTGCAAAAACAAGGGAAAAAGTCAAGGAGGAAGACACAACTTAGGGGGCAAGATGTGAGGGACATGGCATGAATACTTAAAATAAGAAAAAAAAAAAAAGGAAAAATCTTTCCCAAAGTCAAAGCCATCAAAATGCAGGCAGGCCATACGCCACCAAGTGCAGGCACATGCAGCAAAGCTTGCCAAAATTGATCCCCACTGAAGGCCAAAACAGAAAAGAAGGACCTACAAACACACTGGAAAGGAGTCAACATGAAAGGAATTGCAATTGGAGGAGAAATAAAGAAAATTTGGGAAATTTAGTGACTCTAAGAAAATGGCCTGGGTTTATATCAGGTGCAGTGCAAAGGACCAAAAGGTGCAAAAACTAAGCTCACAGATGTTGCAAAAGCAGGGGAAAAAGTCAAGGAGGAAGACACAACTTAGGGGGCAAGATGTGAGGGACATGGCATGAATACTGAATATTTAAAAAAAAAAAAAAAGAAAAAATCTTTCCCAAAGTCAAAGCCATCAAAATGCAGGCAGGCCATATGCCAACAAAGGCAGGCACATGCAGCAAAGCGTGCCGAAATTGATCCCCACTGAAGGCCAAAAACAGAAAAGAAGGACCTACAAACACGCTGGAAAGGTGTCAACATCAAAGGAATTGCAATTGGAGGAGAAAATACGAAAATTTTGGAAATTTAGTGACTCTTAGAAAGTGGACTGGGGTTTATATCAGGTGCAGTGCAAAGGACCTAAAGGTGCCAAAACTAAGCTCACAGAAGTTGCAGAAGCAAGGGAAAAAGTCAAGGAGGAAGACACATCTTAGGGAGCAAGATATGAGGGACATGGCATGAATACTTCAGAAAACAACCAAAAAAAGAAAAAAATCTTTCCCAAAGTCAAAGCCATCAAAATGCATGGCCTGGCATCAAATGCAGGGACATGCACCAAAGATTCCTCCATTGGTCCCCATTGAAATCGCAAGATTCCTTTTCCCTTCCCGAAAGGAAATGAAATTTCCTTTCGGGAAGGGAAAAGGAATCTTGCGAATCCCAAAAGAAAGGCTTACAAAGACTCTGGAAAGGAGATAGGTTCAAATGAAATGCAATTGAAAAAAAGGAGAAAATCGGGAATTTTAGTCTCTTCAAAAAATAGGCTGTGAGGAAATCAGCTGCATTGCAAAGGACCAAAAGGTGGCAAAACTAAGCTCACAGATGTTGCAAAAGCAGGGGAAAAAGTCAAGGAGGGAAGACACAACTCAGGGGGCAAGATATGAGCGAAATGGCATGAATACTTAAAATAGTAAAAAAAAAAAAGAAAAATATCTTTCCCAAAGTCAAAACCATCAAAATTCAGGCAGGCCATACGCCAGCAAGTGCAGGCACATGCAGCAAAGCTTGCCAAAATTGATCCCCAATGAAGGCCAAAACAGAAAAGAAGGACTTACCAACGCGCTGGAATGGAGACACCATCAAAGGAATTGCAATTGGAGGAGGAAAAAAAGAAAATTTGGGAAATTTAGTGACTCTAAGAAAATGGCCTGGGTTTATATCAGGTGCATTGCAAAGGACCAAAAGATGCCGAAACTAAGCTCACAGATGTTGCAAAAAGCAGGGGAAAAAGTCAAGGAGGAAGACACAACTTAGGGGGCAAGATATGAGGGACATGGCATGAATACTTAAAATAGTAAAAAAAAAAAAGAAAAAATCTTTCCCAAAGTCAAAGCCATGAAAATACAGGCAGGCCATACGCGACCAAGGGCAGGCACATGCAGCAAAGCTTGCCAAAATTGATCCCCACTGAAGGCCAAAACAGAAAAGAAGGACCTACAAACACGCTGGGAAAAGAGTCTACATCAAAGGAATTGCAATTGGAGGAGAAAAAAAGAAAATTTGGGAAATGTAGTGACTCTAAGGAAAATGGCCTGGGTTTATATCAGGTGCAGTGCAAAGGACCAAAAGATGCCAAAACTAAGCTCACAGATGTTGCAAAAGCAGGGGAAAAAGTCAAGGAGGAAGACACAACTTAGGGGCAAGATATGAGGGACATGGCATGAACACTTCAGAAAACAACCAAAAAAAGAAAAAAATCTTTCCCAAAGTCAAAGCCATAAAAAGGCAATGCCTGCCATCAAGTGCAGGGACATGCACCAAAGATTCCTCTATTGGTCCCCATTGAAATCGCAAGATTCCTTTTCCCTTCCCGAAAGGAAATGAAATTTCCTTTCGGGAAGGGAAAAGGAATCTTGCGAATCCCAAAAGAAAGGCTTACAAACACTCTGGAAAGGAGATAGGTTCAAATGAAATGCAATTGAAAAAAAGCAGAAAAATCGGGAATTTTAGTCTCTTCAAAAAACAGGCTATGAGGAAATCAGCTGCATTGCAAAGGACCAAAAGGTGGCAAAACTAAGCTCACAGATGTTGCAAAAGCAGGGGAAAAAGTCAAGGAGGAAGAAACAACTTAGGGGGCAAGATATGACGGACATGGCATGAATACTTAAAACAAAAAAAAAAAAAAAAAGAAAAAATCTTTCACAAAGTCAAAGCCATCAAAATGCAGGCAGGCCATACGCCAGCAAGGGCAGGCACATGCAGCAAAGCTTGCCAATATTGACCCCCACTGAAGGCCAAAACAGAAAAGAAGGACCTACAAATACGCTGGAAAGGAGGTCAACATTAAAAGAATTGCAATTGGAGGAGAAAAAAAGAAAATTTGGGAAATTTAATGACTCTTAGAAAGGGGCCTGGGGTTTTATCAGGGGCAGTGCAAAGGACCAAAAGATGCCAAAACTAAGCTCACAGATGTTGCAAAAGCAGGGAAAAAAGTCAAGGAGGAAGACACAACTTAGGGGGCAAGATATGACGGACATGGCATGAATACTTAAAACAAAAAAAAAAAAAAAAAGAAAAAATCTTTCCCAAAGTCAAAGCCATCAAAATGCAGGCAGGCCATACGCCACCAAGGGCAGGCACATGCAGCAAAGCTTTCAAAAATTGATCCCCACTGAAGGCCAAAACAGAAAAGAAGGACTTGAAAACACGCTGGAATGGAGACACCATCAAAGGAATTGCAATTGGAGGAGAAAAAAAGAAAATTTGGGAAATTTAATGACTCTAAGAAAATGGCCTGGGGTTTTAGGCGGTTCAGGGCAAAGGACCAAAAGGTGCCAAAACTAAGCTCACAGATGTTGCAAAAGCAGGGGAAAAAGTCAAGGAGGAAGACACAACTTAGGGGGCAAGATGTGAGGGACATGGCATGAATACTTAAAATAATAAAAAAAAAAAAAAGAAAAAATCTTTCCCAAAGTCAAAGCCATCAAAATGCAGGCAGGCCATACGCCACCAAGGGGCAGGCACATGCAGCAAAGCTTGCCAAAATTGATCCCCACTGAAGGCCAAAACAGAAAAGAAGGACCTACAAACACGCTGGAAAGGAGACAACATCAAAGGAATTGCAATTGGAGGAGAAAAAAAAAAATTGGGAAATTTAGTGACTCTAAGAAAATGGCCTGGGTTAATATCAGGTGCAGTGCAAAGGACCAAAAGATGCCAAAAACTAAGCTCACAGATGTTTCAAAAGCAGGGCAAAAAGTCAAGGGGGAACACCCAACTTAGGGGGCAAGATATGAGGGACATGGCATGAACACTTCAGAAAACAACCAAAAAAAGAAAAAAATCTTTCCCAAAGTCAAAGCCATCAAAAGGCATGGCCTGCCATCAAGTGCAGGGACATGCACCAAAGATTCCTCTATTGGTCCCAATTGAAATCGCAAGATTCCTTTTCCCTTCCCGAAAGGGAATGAAATTTCCTTTTGGGAAGGGAAAAGGAATCTTGCGAATCCCAAAAGAAAGGCTTACAAACACTCTGGAAAGGAGATAGGTTGAAATGAAATGCAATTGAAAAAAGCAGAAAATCGGGAATTTTAGTCTCTTCAAAAAATAGGCTGTGAGGAAATCAGCTGCATTGCAAAGGACCAAAAGGTGGCAAAACTAAGCTCACAGATGTTGCAAAAGCAGGGGAAAAAGTCAAGGAGGAAGACACAACGTATGGCGCAAGATATGAGCGACATGGCATGAATACTTAAAATAATAAAAAAAAAAAAGTGGAAAAATCTTTCCCAAATCAAAATCATCAAAATGCAGGCAGGCCATACGCCACCAAGGGCAGGCACTTGCAGCAAAGCTTGCCAAAATTGATCCCCACTGAAGGCCAAAACAGAAAAGAAGGACTTACAAACACGCTGAAATGGAGACACCATCAAAGGAATTGCAATCGGAGGAGAAAAAAAGAAAATTTGGGAAATTTAATGACTCTAAGAAAATGGCCTGGGGGTTTTAGGAGGTTCAGTGCAAAGGACCAAAAGATGCCAAAACTAAGCTCAAAAATGTTGCAAAAGCAGGGGAAAAAGTCAAGGATGAAGACACAATTTAGGGGGCAAGATATGAGGGACATGGCATGAATACTTAAAATATTAAAAAAAGACAAAAGAAAAAATCTTTCCCAAAGTCAAAGCCATCAAAATGCAGGCAGGCCATACGCCACTAAGGGCAGGCACATGCAGCAAAGCTTGCCAATACTGATCCCCACTGAAGGCCAAAACAGAAAGGAAGGACCTACAAACACGCTGGAATGGAGGACACCATCAAAGGAATTCAATTTCTATGAGAAAAAAAGAAAATTTGGGTAAGTTAGTGATTCTAAGAAAATGGCCTGGGTCTATATCAGGTGCAGTGCGAAGGACCAAAAGATGCCAAAACTAAGCTCACAGATGTTGCAAAAGCAGGGGAAAAAGTCAAGGAGGAAGACAGAACTTAGGGGGCAAGATATGAGGGACATGGCATGAACACTTCAGAAAACAACCAAAAAAAGAAAAAAATCTTTCCCAAAGTCAAAGCCATCAAAAGGCATGGCCTGCCATCAAGTGCAGGGACATGCACCAAAGATTCCTCTATTGGTCCCCATTGAAATCGCAAGATTCCTTTTCCCTTCCCGAAAGGAAATGAAATTTCCTTTCGGGAAGGGAAAAGGAATCTTGCGAATCCCAAAAGAAAGGCTTACAAACACTCTGGAAAGGAGATAGGTTGAAATGAAATGCAATTGAAAAAAGCAGAAAATCGGGAATTTTAGTCTCTTCAAAAAATAGGCTGTGAGGAAATCAGCTGCATTGCAAAGGACCAAAAGGTGCCAAAACTAAGCTCACAGATGTTGCAAAAGCAGGGGGAAAAAGTCAAGGAGGAAGACACAACTTAGGGGGCAAGATATGAGGGACATGGCATGAATACTTAAAATAATAAAAAAAAAAAAAAAGAAAAAATCTTTCCCAAAGTCAAAGCCATCAAAATGCAGGCAGGCCATACGCCAGCAAGGGCAGGCACATGCAGCAAAGCTTGCCAAAATTGATACCCACTGAAGGCCAAAACAGAAAAGAAGGACCTACAAACACACTGGAAAGGAGTCAACATCAAAGGAATTGATATTGGAGGAGAAAAAAAGAAAATTTTGGAAATTTAGTGACTCTAAGAAAATGGCCTGGGTTTATATCAGGTGCAGTGCAAAGGACCAAAAAGTGCCCAAACTAAGCTCACAGAAGTTGCAAAAACAAGGGAAAAAGTCAAGGAGGAAGACACAACTTAGGGCAAGAT